>JAUIMM010001302.1:0-247707 GCA_031769625.1 Taudactylus pleione | reverse complement strand
CAGTAATAGGTGGTGATGTCACTGTATGTATTACAGTATATAATACATAATACACATAATAATAACTGGTACAGATACACATGTAATCAGTAATATATTAGGGTAATATCAGTAATGTACAGTGAGGAAGTAATGTATGTCAGTAATAGGTGGTGATGTCACTGTATGTATTACAGAATATAATACATAATACACATAATAATAACTGGTACAGATACACATGTAATCAGTAATATATTAGGGTAATATCAGTAATGTACAGTGAGGAAGTAATGTATGTCAGTAATAGGTGGTGATGTCACTGTATGTATTACAGTATATAATACATAATACACATAATAATAACTGGTACAGATACACATGTAATCAGTAATATATTAGGGTAATATCAGTAATGTACAGTGAGGAAGTAATGTATGTCAGTAATAGGTGGTGATGTCACTGTATGTATTACAGTATATAATACATAATACACATAATAATAACTGGTACAGATACACATGTAATCAGTAATATATTAGGGTAATATCAGTAATGTACAGTGAGGAAGTAATGTATGTCAGTAATAGGTGGTGATGTCACTGTATGTATACAGTATATAATACATAATACACATAATAATAACTGGTACAGATACACATGTAATCAGTAATATATTAGGGTAATATCAGTAATGTACAGTGAGGAAGTAATGTATGTCAGTAATAGGTGGTGATGTCACTGTATGTATTACAGTATATAATACATAATACACATAATAATAACTGGTACAGATACACATGTAATCAGTAATATATTAGGGTAATATCAGTAATGTACAGTGAGGAAGTAATGTATGTCAGTAATAGGTGGTGATGTCACTGTATGTATTACAGTATATAATACATAATACACATAATAATAACTGGTACAGATACACATGTAATCAGTAATATATTAGGGTAATATCAGTAATGTACAGTGAGGAAGTAATGTATGTCAGTAATAGGTGGTGATGTCACTGTATGTATTACAGTATATAATACATAATACACATAATAATAACTGGTACAGATACACATGTAATCAGTAATATATTAGGGTAATATCAGTAATGTACAGTGAGGAAGTAATGTATGTCAGTAATAGGTGGTGATGTCACTGTATGTATTACAGTATATAATACATAATACACATAATAATAACTGGTACAGATACACATGTAATCAGTAATATATTAGGGTAATATCAGTAATGTACAGTGAGGAAGTAATGTATGTCAGTAATAGGTGGTGATGTCACTGTATGTATTACAGTATATAATACATAATACACATAATAATAACTGGTACAGATACACATGTAATCAGTAATATATTAGGGTAATATCAGTAATGTACAGTGAGGAAGTAATGTATGTCAGTAATAGGTGGTGATGTCACTGTATGTATTACAGTATATAATACATAATACACATAATAATAACTGGTACAGATACACATGTAATCAGTAATATATTAGGGTAATATCAGTAATGTACAGTGAGGAAGTAATGTATGTCAGTAATAGGTGGTGATGTCACTGTATGTATTACAGTATATAATACATAATACACATAATAATAACTGGTACAGATACACATGTAATCAGTAATATATTAGGGTAATATCAGTAATGTACAGTGAGGAAGTAATGTATGTCAGTAATAGGTGGTGATGTCACTGTATGTATTACAGTATATAATACATAATACACATAATAATAACTGGTACAGATACACATGTAATCAGTAATATATTAGGGTAATATCAGTAATGTACAGTGAGGAAGTAATGTATGTCAGTAATAGGTGGTGATGTCACTGTATGTATTACAGTATATAATACATAATACACATAATAATAACTGGTACAGATACACATGTAATCAGTAATATATTAGGGTAACATCAGTAATGTACAGTGAGGAAGTAATGTATGTCAGTAATAGGTGGTGATGTCACTGTATGTATTACAGAATATAATACATAATACACATAATAATAACTGGTACAGATACACATGTAATCAGTAATATATTAGGGTAATATCAGTAATGTACAGTGAGGAAGTAATGTATGTCAGTAATAGGTGGTGATGTCACTGTATGTATTACAGTATATAATACATAATACACATAATAATAACTGGTACAGATACACATGTAATCAGTAATATATTAGGGTAATATCAGTAATGTACAGTGAGGAAGTAATGTATGTCAGTAATAGGTGGTGATGTCACTGTATGTATTACAGTATATAATACATAATACACATAATAATAACTGGTACAGATACACATGTAATCAGTAATATATTAGGGTAATATCAGTAATGTACAGTGAGGAAGTAATGTATGTCAGTAATAGGTGGTGATGTCACTGTATGTATTACAGTATATAATACATAATACACATAATAATAACTGGTACAGATACACATGTAATCAGTAATATATTAGGGTAATATCAGTAATGTACAGTGAGGAAGTAATGTATGTCAGTAATAGGTGGTGATGTCACTGTATGTATTACAGAATATAATACATAATACACATAATAATAACTGGTACAGATACACATGTAATCAGTAATATATTAGGGTAATATCAGTAATGTACAGTGAGGAAGTAATGTATGTCAGTAATAGGTGGTGATGTCACTGTATGTATTACAGAATATAATACATAATACACATAATAATAACTGGTACAGATACACATGTAATCAGTAATATATTAGGGTAATATCAGTAATGTACAGTGAGGAAGTAATGTATGTCAGTAATAGGTGGTGATGTCACTGTATGTATTACAGTATATAATACATAATACACATAATAATAACTGGTACAGATACACATGTAATCAGTAATATATTAGGGTAATATCAGTAATGTACAGTGAGGAAGTAATGTATGTCAGTAATAGGTGGTGATGTCACTGTATGTATTACAGTATATAATACATAATACACATAATAATAACTGGTACAGATACACATGTAATCAGTAATATATTAGGGTAATATCAGTAATGTACAGTGAGGAAGTAATGTATGTCAGTAATAGGAGGTGATGTCACTGTATGTATTACAGTATATAATACATAATACACATAATAATAACTGGTACAGATACACATGTAATCAGTAATATATTAGGGTAATATCAGTAATGTACAGTGAGGAAGTAATGTATGTCAGTAATAGGAGGTGATGTCACTGTATGTATTACAGTATATAATACATAATACACATAATAATAACTGGTACAGATACACATGTAATCAGTAATATATTAGGGTAATATCAGTAATGTACAGTGAGGAAGTAATGTATGTCAGTAATAGGTGGTGATGTCACTGTATGTATTACAGTATATAATACATAATACACATAATAATAACTGGTACAGATACACATGTAATCAGTAATATATTAGGGTAATATCAGTAATGTACAGTGAGGAAGTAATGTATGTCAGTAATAGGTGGTGATGTCACTGTATATATTACAGTATATAATACATACTACACATAATAATAACTGGTACAGATACACATGTAATCAGTAATATATTAGGGTAATA
Organism: Taudactylus pleione; assembly: GCA_031769625.1. Taxonomy (NCBI): domain Eukaryota; kingdom Metazoa; phylum Chordata; class Amphibia; order Anura; family Myobatrachidae; genus Taudactylus; species Taudactylus pleione. The sequence continues at coordinate 244,100 of JAUIMM010001302.1, read as the reverse complement.
TCAGTAATGTACAGTGAGGAAGTAATGTATGTCAGTAATAGGTGGTGATGTCACTGTATGTATTACAGTATATAATACATAATACACATAATAATAACTGGTACAGATACACATGTAATCAGTAATATATTAGGGTAATATCAGTAATGTACAGTGAGGAAGTAATGTATGTCAGTAATAGGTGGTGATGTCACTGTATGTATTACAGTATATAATACATAATACACATAATAATAACTGGTACAGATACACATGTAATCAGTAATATATTAGGGTAATATCAGTAATGTACAGTGAGGAAGTAATGTATGTCAGTAATAGGTGGTGATGTCACTGTATGTATTACAGTATATAATACATAATACACATAATAATAACTGGTACAGATACACATGTAATCAGTAATATATTAGGGTAATATCAGTAATGTACAGTGAGGAAGTAATGTATGTCAGTAATAGGAGGTGATGTCACTGTATGTATTACAGAATATAATACATAATCCACATAATAATAACTGGTACAGATACACATGTAATCAGTAATATATTAGGGTAATATCAGTAATGTACAGTGAGGAAGTAATGTATGTCAGTAATAGGTGGTGATGTCACTGTATGTATTACAGTATATAATACATAATACATATAATAATAACTGGTACAGATACACATGTAATCAGTAATATATTAGGGTAATATCAGTAATGTACAGTGAGGAAGTAATGTATGTCAGTAATAGGTGGTGATGTCACTGTATGTATTACAGAATATAATACATAATACACATAATAATAACTGGTACAGATACACATGTAATCAGTAATATATTAGGGTAATATCAGTAATGTACAGTGAGGAAGTAATGTATGTCAGTAATAGGTGGTGATGTCACTGTATGTATTACAGTATATAATACATAATACACATAATAATAACTGGTACAGATACACATGTAATCAGTAATATATTAGGGTAATATCAGTAATGTACAGTGAGGAAGTAATGTATGTCAGTAATAGGTGGTGATGTCACTGTATGTATTACAGAATATAATACATAATACACTTAATAATAACTGGTACAGATACACATGTAATCAGTAATATATTAGGGTAATATTAGTAATGTACAGTGAGGAAGTAATGTATGTCAGTAATAGGTGGTGATGTCACTGTATGTATTACAGTATATAATACAGAATACACATAATAATAACTGGTACAGATACACATGTAATCAGTAATATATTAGGGTAATATCAGTAATGTACAGTGAGGAAGTAATGTATGTCAGTAATAGGTGGTGATGTCACTGTATGTATTACAGTATATAATACATAATACACATAATAATAACTGGTACAGATACACATGTAATCAGTAATATATTAGGGTAACATCAGTAATGTACAGTGAGGAAGTAATGTATGTCAGTAATAGGTGGTGATGTCACTGTATGTATTACAGAATATAATACATAATACACATAATAATAACTGGTACAGATACACATGTAATCAGTAATATATTAGGGTAATATCAGTAATGTACAGTGAGGAAGTAATGTATGTCAGTAATAGGTGGTGATGTCACTGTATGTATTACAGTATATAATACATAATACACATAATAATAACTGGTACAGATACACATGTAATCAGTAATATATTAGGGTAATATCAGTAATGTACAGTGAGGAAGTAATGTATATCAGTAATAGGTGGTGATGTCACTGTATGTATTACAGTATATAATACATAATACACATAATAATAACTGGTACAGATACACATGTAATCAGTAATATATTAGGGTAATATCAGTAATGTACAGTGAGGAAGTAATGTATGTCACTAATAGGTAGTGATGTCACTGTATGTATTACAGTATATAATACATAATACACATAATAATAACTGGTACAGATACACATGTATTCAGTAATATATTAGGGTAATATCAGTAATGTACAGTGAGGAAGTAATGTATGTCAGTAATAGGTGGTGATGTCACTGTATGTATTACAGTATATAATACATAATACACATAATAATAACTGGTACAGATACACATGTAATCAGTAATATATTAGGGTAATATCAGTAATGTACAGTGAGGAAGTAATGTATGTCAGTAATAGGTGGTGATGTCACTGTATGTATTACAGTATATAATACATAATACACATAATAATAACTGGTACAGATACACATGTAATCAGTAATATATTAGGGTAACATCAGTAATGTACAGTGAGGAAGTAATGTATGTCAGTAATAGGTGGTGATGTCACTGTATGTATTACAGAATATAATACATAATACACATAATAATAACTGGTACAGATACACATGTAATCAGTAATATATTAGGGTAATATCAGTAATGTACAGTGAGGAAGTAATGTATGTCAGTAATAGGTGGTGATGTCACTGTATGTATTACAGTATATAATACATAATACACATAATAATAACTGGTACAGATACACATGTAATCAGTAATATATTAGGGTAATATCAGTAATGTACAGTGAGGAAGTAATGTATGTCAGTAATAGGTGGTGATGTCACTGTATGTATTACAGTATATAATACATAATACACATAATAATAACTGGTACAGATACACATGTAATCAGTAATATATTAGGGTAATATCAGTAATGTACAGTGAGGAAGTAATGTATGTCAGTAATAGGTGGTGATGTCACTGTATATATTACAGTATATAATACATAATACACATAATAATAACTGGTACAGATACACATGTAATCAGTAATATATTAGGGTAATATCAGTAATGTACAGTGAGGAAGTAATGTATGTCAGTAATAGGTGGTGATGTCACTGTATGTATTACAGAATATAATACATAATACACATAATAATAACTGGTACAGATACACATGTAATCAGTAATATATTAGGGTAATATCAGTAATGTACAGTGAGGAAGTAATGTATGTCAGTAATAGGTGGTGATGTCACTGTATGTATTACAGTATATAATACATAATACACATAATAATAACTGGTACAGATACACATGTAATCAGTAATATATTAGGGTAATATCAGTAATGTACAGTGAGGAAGTAATGTATGTCAGTAATAGGTGGTGATGTCACTGTATGTATTACAGTATATAATACATAATACACATAATAATAACTGGTACAGATACACATGTAATCAGTAATATATTAGGGTAATATCAGTAATGTACAGTGAGGAAGTAATGTATGTCAGTAATAGGAGGTGATGTCACTGTATGTATTACAGTATATAATACATAATACACATAATAATAACTGGTACAGATACACATGTAATCAGTAATATATTAGGGTAATATCAGTAATGTACAGTGAGGAAGTAATGTATGTCAGTAATAGGAGGTGATGTCACTGTATGTATTACAGTATATAATACATAATACACATAATAATAACTGGTACAGATACACATGTAATCAGTAATATATTAGGGTAATATCAGTAATGTACAGTGAGGAAGTAATGTATGTCAGTAATAGGTGGTGATGTCACTGTATGTATTACAGTATATAATACATAATACACATAATAATAACTGGTACAGATACACATGTAATCAGTAATATATTAGGGTAATATCAGTAATGTACAGTGAGGAAGTAATGTATGTCAGTAATAGGTGGTGATGTCACTGTATATATTACAGTATATAATACATACTACACATAATAATAACTGGTACAGATACACATGTAATCAGTAATATATTAGGGTAATATCAGTAATGTACAGTGAGGAAGTAATGTATGTCAGTAATAGGTGGTGATGTCACTGTATGTATTACAGTATATAATACATAATACACATAATAATAACTGGTACAGATACACATGTAATCAGTAATATATTAGGGTAATATCAGTAATGTACAGTGAGGAAGTAATGTATGTCAGTAATAGGTGGTGATGTCACTGTATGTATTACAGTATATAATACATAATACACATAATAATAACTGGTACAGATACACATGTAATCAGTAATATATTAGGGTAATATCAGTAATGTACAGTGAGGAAGTAATGTATGTCAGTAATAGGTGGTGATGTCACTGTATGTATTACAGTATATAATACATAATACACATAATAATAACTGGTACAGATACACATGTAATCAGTAATATATTAGGGTAATATCAGTAATGTACAGTGAGGAAGTAATGTATGTCAGTAATAGGAGGTGATGTCACTGTATGTATTACAGAATATAATACATAATCCACATAATAATAACTGGTACAGATACACATGTAATCAGTAATATATTAGGGTAATATCAGTAATGTACAGTGAGGAAGTAATGTATGTCAGTAATAGGTGGTGATGTCACTGTATGTATTACAGTATATAATACATAATACATATAATAATAACTGGTACAGATACACATGTAATCAGTAATATATTAGGGTAATATCAGTAATGTACAGTGAGGAAGTAATGTATGTCAGTAATAGGTGGTGATGTCACTGTATGTATTACAGAATATAATACATAATACACATAATAATAACTGGTACAGATACACATGTAATCAGTAATATATTAGGGTAATATCAGTAATGTACAGTGAGGAAGTAATGTATGTCAGTAATAGGTGGTGATGTCACTGTATGTATTACAGTATATAATACATAATACACATAATAATAACTGGTACAGATACACATGTAATCAGTAATATATTAGGGTAATATCAGTAATGTACAGTGAGGAAGTAATGTATGTCAGTAATAGGTGGTGATGTCACTGTATGTATTACAGAATATAATACATAATACACTTAATAATAACTGGTACAGATACACATGTAATCAGTAATATATTAGGGTAATATTAGTAATGTACAGTGAGGAAGTAATGTATGTCAGTAATAGGTGGTGATGTCACTGTATGTATTACAGTATATAATACAGAATACACATAATAATAACTGGTACAGATACACATGTAATCAGTAATATATTAGGGCAATATCAGTAATGTACAGTGAGGAAGTAATGTATGTCAGTAATAGGTGGTGATGTCACTGTATGTATTACAGTATATAATACATAATACACATAATAATAACTGGTACAGATACACATGTAATCAGTAATATATTAGGGTAACATCAGTAATGTACAGTGAGGAAGTAATGTATGTCAGTAATAGGTGGTGATGTCACTGTATGTATTACAGAATATAATACATAATACACATAATAATAACTGGTACAGATACACATGTAATCAGTAATATATTAGGGTAATATCAGTAATGTACAGTGAGGAAGTAATGTATGTCAGTAATAGGTGGTGATGTCACTGTATGTATTACAGTATATAATACATAATACACATAATAATAACTGGTACAGATACACATGTAATCAGTAATATATTAGGGTAATATCAGTAATGTACAGTGAGGAAGTAATGTATGTCAGTAATAGGTGGTGATGTCACTGTATGTATTACAGAATATAATACATAATACACATAATAATAACTGGTACAGATACACATGTAATCAGTAATATATTAGGGTAATATCAGTAATGTACAGTGAGGAAGTAATGTATGTCAGTAATAGGTGGTGATGTCACTGTATGTATTACAGTATATAATACATAATACACATAATAATAACTGGTACAGATACACATGTAATCAGTAATATATTAGGGTAATATCAGTAATGTACAGTGAGGAAGTAATGTATGTCAGTAATAGGTGGTGATGTCACTGTATGTATTACAGAATATAATACATAATACACATAATAATAACTGGTACAGATACACATGTAATCAGTAATATATTAGGGTAATATCAGTAATGTACAGTGAGGAAGTAATGTATGTCAGTAATAGGTGGTGATGTCACTGTATGTATTACAGTTAGGGGTGTGCACCGGCCACTTTTCGTGTTTTGGTTTTGGATCTGGATCTTTCTTCGTGTTTTGGATCTGGATTGGTTTTGCCAAAACCACCCTTCCGTGTTTTGGGTTCTGGGTTTTGTGTTTTGGATCTGTATTTTTTTTTTAAAAAGCATAAAAACAGCTAAAATCACAGAATTTGTTGGTTTCTCTGCTCCTATGCTATTATTAACCTCAATAACCTTAATTTCCACTCATTTCCAGTCTATTCTGAACACCTCACACCTCACAATAGTGTTTTCATGTCCAAAAGGTTGCACCGAGGTAGCTGGATGACTATGCTAAGCGACACGAGTGGGCGGCACAAACACGTGACCCATCTAGGAGTGACACTGCAGTGGCAGACAGGATGGCAGTTAGAAAAACTAGGCCCCAAACTGTACATAATGCAAAGAAAAAAAAGAAGTGCAAGATGGAATTGTCCTTGGGCCCTCCCACCCACCCTTATGTTGTATAAACAGGACATGCACACTTTAACAAATCAATCATTTCAGCGCCAGGGTCTGCCACACAACTGTGGCTGAAATGATTGGTTCGTTTGGGCCCCCACAAAACAAGCTGGCAATTAATGTGTCCCTGCACAAACTGGCTCTACGGAGGCAAGATGTCATCCTCATCCTCCTCATCCACCGATTCCTCACCCTCTTCAGTGTGTACATCCTCATCCTCACAAAGTATTAACTCGTCCCCACTTGAATCCACCACCACAGGTCCCTCTGTACCTTCTGGAGGCTGGTCTCCCTGGAAGAGCTGATAATTCATTTTGATGAACATCATCTTCTCCACATTCTGTGGAAGCAACCTCCTACGCCTTTCGCTGACAAGGTTCCCGGCTGCACTAAACACTCTTTCGGAGTACACACTGGAGGGGGGGCAACTCAGGTAAAATAGAGCCAGCTTGTACAGGGGCCTCCAAATTGCCTCTTTTTCCTGCCAGTACAGGTATGGACTGTCTGACATGCCTACTTGGATGCTGTCACCGATGTAATCCTCCACCATTCTGTCAATGGTGACAGTATCATATGCAGTGACAGTAGACATGTCAGAAATTGTTGCCAGGTCCTTCAGTCCAGACCAGATGTCCAAACTTGGTCCTGCCTGCCCTGCATCACCGCCAGCGGGTTGCTTAGGATACCTAAGTTTTTTCCTGGCAGCCCCAGTTGCGGGAGAAAATGAAGAAGGAGCCGTTGACGTGTCACGTTCCGCTTCAGCTGACAGTGTGTTCACCAGCAGGTCTTTGCACCTCTGCAGGCTTGTGTCGGCCGGAAAGAGAGACACCACATAGGCTTTAAACCTAGGATCAAGCACGGTGGCCAAAATGTAGTGGTCTGATTTCAACAGATTGACCACCCTGGAATCCTGGCAAAGCGAATGAAGGGCTTCATCCACAAGTCCCACATGCCGAGCGGAATCGCTCCGTCTTAGCTCCTCCTTCACTTTCTCCAGCTGCTTCTGCAAAAGCCTGATGAGGGGAATGACCTGACTCAAGCTGGCTGTGTCTGAACTGACTTCACGTGTGGCAAGTTCGAAGGGCTGGAGAACCTTGCACAACACGGAAATCATTCTCCACTGCGCTTGAGTCAGGTGCATACCCCCTCCTTTGCCTATGTCATAGGTGGATGTATAGGCTTGTATGGCCTTTTGCTGCTCCTCCATCCTCTGAAGCATATAGAGGGTTGAGTTCCACCGCGTCACAACCTCTTGCTTCAGGTGATGGCGGGGCAGGTTCAAGAGTGTTTGCTGGCGCTCCAGTCTTCGGCACGCAGTCGCTGAATGGCGAAAGTGGCCAGAAATTTTTCGGGCCACCCAAAGCGTCTCCTGCACGCCCCTGTCGCTTTTCAGAAAATTCTGCACCACCAAGTTTATTGTGTGAGCAAAACATGGGACGTGCTGGAATTTGCCCAGATGTAATGCCCGCACAATATTGGTGGCGTTGTCAGATATCACAAATCCCCAGGAGAGTCTAAGTGGGGTAAGCCACTGGGCGATGATTTCCCTCAGTTTCTCTAAGAGGTTGTCGGCGGTGTGCCTCTTACTGAAACCGGTGATACACAGCGTAGCCTGCCTTGTAACGAGCTGGCGTTTCTGAGATGCTGCTACTGGTGACGCTGCTGCTGTTGCTGCGTAAGGTGATACATCTACCCAGTGGGCTGTCACAGTCATATAGTCCTTAGTCTGCCCTGTTCCACTTGTCCACATGTCCGTGGTTAAGTGGACATTGTGTACAACGGCATTTTTCAGGACACTGAGGACACTTTTTCTGACGTTTCTGTACAGTCTCGGTATCGCCTGCCTAGTGAAGTGGAATCTAGACGGGATTTGGAACCGGGGACACACTACCTCCATCAATTGTCTAAATCCCACTGCACTAATGGCGGATACCGGACGCACGTCTAACACCAACATAGCAGTCAAGGCCTCAGTTATACGTTTTGCTTCAGGATGACTGCTGTCGTACTTCATCCTCCTCGCTAAGGACTGTTGGAGGGTCAATTGTTTAGTAAAAGTAGTGGTGTTCCTACTTCCTCTCTGGGATGATGAACGACTCCCAGCAGCAGCAACAGCAGCAGCGGCAGCAGTAGGCGTAGCAATGCAGGATCCTCCAGAGGAATCCCGGATAGGAGAGTCAGTCATGCCAGTGACATGGCCTGCAGGACTACTTCCGATCCTGACTAAGGAGGAAATTGACGAGGAGGGAGTTGATGGTGTGGTTTGCAGGCGCTTGGATACAACAGGACAACGGGATTTAGGTGTCCCTGGACTGCTTACGGTCTTAGCCAAAGTTTCTGAACTTGACAGTAACTTTTTATGAACGCGCTGCAGGTGCCGTATAAGGGAGGATGTTCCTAGGTGGTTGACGTCCCTACCCCTACTTATTTCACCTTTACATATGGTACATATGGCAAGACAGTTGTTGTCCGGATTTGGATAGAAATATTGCCAGACCAAAGAGGTGGAATGTTTGGTCTTCTGCCCAGGCATGACCGTGATGGGCTTTTTCATCCCACGGACAACAACTGTCTCCCCCGGAGCCTGATTTAAACAAACCACATCACCATCAGAATCCTCCTCGCCAACTTCCTCCTCAGCGCCAGCTACACCAGTATCCTCATCCTGTTGTACTTCAACAGTGACATCTTCAATTTGCATATCAGCAAGTGGACTGTGGGTGCTCCTTTCAGCACTTGCAGGGGGCGTGCAAATGGTGGAAAGAGCCACCTCTTCCCGTCCAGTGCTGGGAAGGTCAGGCATCGCAACCACCACCACACTTGGACTCTCCTTGGGGATTTGTGATATCTTCTTAGAAAGCACAGTTCTTCGCTGTGCTTTTGCCAGCTTAACTCTTTTGATTTTTTTAGTGGGAGGAGGGCTTCCATCGTCATGTGAAGCTGAACCACTAGTCATGAACATACTAGGGATCGACCTTAGCCGTTCCTTGCCACTCCGTGTCGTAAATGGCATATTGGCAAGTTTACGTTTCTCTTCAGCTGATTTAAATGTCTTTTTCAAGGTCATTTTCCTGAACTTTGCCATTTGGGATTGTATGTGCCCTCTACTATGACATTGGGCATCGGCCTTGGCAGACGACGTTGATGGCATGTTATCGTCTATGTCATGACTAGTGGCAGCAGCTTCAGCACTAGGAGGAAGTGGTTCTTGATCTTTCTCTATTTTATTTTTATCGGAGAAAGTTTGGTCCTCCATTTATGTTATATCGATTTGATATATACGTGCGGCTAAACACAGAAAATAATTTTTTTTTTGGTTTGGACTGGAGTGTACTTTGTGGGTTACAGCACCCTTTAACGGTCAAGCCAGCCGGCCCTTTACTTATGACACAGGCGCACTCTTGGCACTACTTTGTTGATGCACGTGCGGCTACTGCGCACACAATTCACAAACACAGAAAATAATTTTTTTTTGGTTTGGACTGGAGTGTACTTTCGGGGGTTACAGCACCCTTAACGGTCAAGCCAGCCGGCCCTTTACTTATGACACAGGCGCACGCTTGGCACTACTTTGTTGATGCACGTGCGGCTACTGCGCACACAATTCACAAACACAGAAAATAATTTTTTTTTGGTTTGGACTGGAGTGTACTTTCGGGGGTTACAGCACCCTTTAACGGTCAAGCCAGCCGGCCCTTTACTTATGACACAGGCGCACGCTTGGCACTACTTTGTTGATGCACGTGCGGCTACTGCGCACACAATTCACAAACACAGAAAATAATTTTTTTTTGGTTTGGACTGGAGTGTACTTTCGGGGGTTACAGCACCCTTTAACGGTCAAGCCAGCCGGCCCTTTACTTATGACACGGGCGCACGCTTGGCACTACTTTGTTGATGCACGTGCGGCTACTGCGCACACAATTCACAAACACAGAAAATAATTTTTTTTTGGTTTGGACTGGAGTGTACTTTCGGGGGTTACAGCACCCTTTAACGGTCAAGCCAGCCGGCCCTTTACTTATGACACAGGCGCACGCTTGGCACTACTTTGTTGATGCACGTGCGGCTACTGCGCACACAATTCACAAACACAGAAAATAAATTTTTTTTGGTTTGGACTGGAGTGTACTTAGGGGGTTACAGCACCCTTTAACGGTCAAGCCAGCCGGCCCTTTACTTATGACACAGGCGCACGCTTGGCACTACTTTGTTGATGCACGTGCGGCTACTGCGCACACAATTCACAAACACAGAAAATAATTTTTTTTGGGTTTGGACTGGAGTGTACTTTCGGGGGTTACAGCACCCTTTAACGGTCAAGCCAGCCGGCCCTTTACTTATGACACAGGCGCACTCTTGGCACTACTTTGTTGATGCACGTGCGGCTACTGCGCACACAATTCACAAACACAGAAAATAATTTTTTTTTGGTTTGGACTGGAGTGTACTTTCGGGGGTTACAGCACCCTTAACGGTCAAGCCAGCCGGCCCTTTACTTATGACACAGGCGCACGCTTGGCACTACTTTGTTGATGCACGTGCGGCTACTGCGCACACAATTCACAAACACAGAAAATAATTTTTTTTTGGTTTGGACTGGAGTGTACTTTCGGGGGTTACAGCACCCTTTAACGGTCAAGCCAGCCGGCCCTTTACTTATGACACAGGCGCACGCTTGGCACTACTTTGTTGATGCACGTGCGGCTACTGCGCACACAATTCACAAACACAGAAAATAATTTTTTTTTTGGTTTGGACTGGAGTGTACTTAGGGGGTTACAGCACCCTTTAACGGTCAAGCCAGCCGGCCCTTTACTTATGACACAGGCGCACGCTTGGCACTACTTTGTTGATGCACGTGCGGCTACTGCGCACACAATTCACAAACACAGAAAATAATTTTTTTGGGGTTTGGACTGGAGTGTACTTTCGGGGGTTACAGCACCCTTTAACGGTCAAGCCAGCCGGCCCTTTACTTATGACACAGGCGCACGCTTGGCACTACTTTGTTGATGCACGTGCGGCTACTGCGCACACAATTCACAAACACAGAAAATAATTTTTTTTTTGGTTTGGACTGGAGTGTACTTAGGGGGTTACAGCACCCTTTAACGGTCAAGCCAGCCGGCCCTTTACTTATGACACAGGCGCACGCTTGGCACTACTTTGTTGATGCACGTGCGGCTACTGCGCACACAATTCACAAACACAGAAAATAATTTTTTTGGGGTTTGGACTGGAGTGTACTTTCGGGGGTTACAGCACCCTTTAACGGTCAAGCCAGCCGGCCCTTTACTTATGACACAGGCGCACGCTTGGCACTACTTTGTTGATGCACGTGCGGCTACTGCGCACACAATTCACAAACACAGAAAATAATTTTTTTTTGGTTTGGACTGGAGTGTACTTTCGGGGGTTACAGCACCCTTTAACGGTCCAGCCAGCCGGCCCTTTATTTATGACACAGGCGCACGCTTGGCACTACTTTGTTGATGCACGTGCGGCTACTGCGCACACAATTCACAAACACAGAAAATAATTTTTTTTTTGGTTTGGACTGGAGTGTACTTTCGGGGGTTACAGCACCCTTAACGGTCAAGCCAGCCGGCCCTTTACTTATGACACAGGTGCACGCTTGGCACTACTTTGTTGATGCACGTGCGGCTACTGCGCACACAATTCACAAACACAGAAAATAATTTTTTTTTTGGTTTGGACTGGAGTGTACTTTCGGGGGTTACAGCACCCTTAACGGTCAAGCCAGCCGGCCCTTTACTTATGACACAGGCGCACGCTTGGCACTACTTTGTTGATGCACGTGCGGCTACTGCGCACACAATTCACAAACACAGAAAATTATTTTTTTTTTGGTTTGGACTGGAGTGTACTTTCGGGGGTTACAGCACCCTTAACAGTCAAGCCAGCCGGCCCTTTACTTATGACACAGGCGCACGCTTGGCACTACTTTGTTGATGCACGTGCGGCTACTGCGCACACAATTCACAAACACAGAAAATAATTTTTTTTTGGTTTGGACTGGAGTGTACTTTCGGGGGTTACAGCACCCTTTAACGGTCAAGCCAGCCGGCCCTTTACTTATGACACAGGCGCACGCTTGGCACTACTTTGTTGATGCACGTGCGGCTACTGCGCACACAATTCACAAACACAGAAAATATATTATTTTTTTAGCACTTGGGGGGAGCACCCCTGATGGACAGAGCACCCCCTGGACAACACTACAGCACTCCTTTAGGACTGGGACACTGCACAGGACTTTGGAGTGGACACAGCCCCTATGGAGAACTGACTGCACAACACAGTCCAGCCAGCCCCTATGGACTTTGAAGTAGTGGACACAGCCCCTATTAACAACAGCAGCACAACACAGCCAGCCCCTATGGACTTTGAAGTAGTGGACAACAGCAGCACTACACTACACTACACTACACAGCCCTAACTCCCACCCTCCCTCTTCACTGTCCACAGCCGAGTGAGAAAATGGCGCCGACGCGGGTACCTTATATAGGATCCAAAACCCGCGAGACTCGGAAGGCGGGATGATGACGTTTTGCCTCGATTTCAGATCCGAGTCAGGCGGGAAAAGTCGAGCCTGACTCGGATCGGACTCGGATCGGGGGGGCTCGGGGGGGTTCGGATTTCAGAAATCCGAACCCGCTCACCCCTAATTACAGTATATAATACATAATACATATAATAATAACTGGTACAGATACACATGTAATCAGTAATATATTAGGGTAATATCAGTAATGTACAGTGAGGAAGTAATGTATGTCAGTAATAGGTGGTGATGTCACTGTATGTATTACAGTATATAATACATAATACACATAATAATAACTGGTACAGATACACATGTAATCAGTAAAATATTAGGGTAATATCAGTAATGTACAGTGAGGAAGTAATGTATGTCAGTAATAGGTGGTGATGTCACTGTATGTATTACAGAATATAATACATAATACACATAATAATAACTGGTACAGATACACATGTAATCAGTAATATATTAGGGTAATATCAGTAATGTACAGTGAGGAAGTAATGTATGTCAGTAATAGGTGGTGATGTCACTGTATGTATTACAGTATATAATACATAATACACATAATAATAACTGGTACAGATACACATGTAATCAGTAATATATTAGGGTAATATCAGTAATGTACAGTGAGGAAGTAATGTATGTCAGTAATAGGTGGTGATGTCACTGTATGTATTACAGTATATAATACATAATACACATAATAATAACTGGTACAGATACACATGTAATCAGTAATATATTAGGTAATATCAGTAATGTACAGTGAGGAAGTAATGTATGTCAGTAATAGGTGGTGATGTCACTGTATGTATTACAGAATATAATACATAATACACATAATAATAACTGGTACAGATACACATGTAATCAGTAATATATTAGGGTAATATCAGTAATGTACAGTGAGGAAGTAATGTATGTCAGTAATAGGTGGTGATGTCACTGTATGTATTACAGTATATAATACATAATACACATAATAATAACTGGTACAGATACACATGTAATCAGTAATATATTAGGGTAATATCAGTAATGTACAGTGAGGAAGTAATGTATGTCAGTAATAGGTGGTGATGTCACTGTATGTATTACAGTATATAATACATAATACACATAATAATAACTGGTACAGATACACATGTAATCAGTAATATATTAGGGTAATATCAGTAATGTACAGTGAGGAAGTAATGTATGTCAGTAATAGGTGGTGATGTCACTGTATGTATTACAGTATATAATACATAATACACATAATAATAACTGGTACAGATACACATGTAATCAGTAATATATTAGGGTAATATCAGTAATGTACAGTGAGGAAGTAATGTATGTCAGTAATAGGAGGTGATGTCACTGTATGTATTACAGTATATAATACATAATACACATAATAATAACTGGTACAGATACACATGTAATCAGTAATATATTAGGTAATATCAGTAATGTACAGTGAGGAAGTAATGTATGTCAGTAATAGGTGGTGATGTCACTGTATGTATTACAGTATATAATACATAATACATATAATAATAACTGGTACAGATACACATGTAATCAGTAATATATTAGGGTAATATCAGTAATGTACAGTGAGGAAGTAATGTATGTCAGTAATAGGTGGTGATGTCACTGTATGTATTACAGTATATAATACATAATACACATAATAATAACTGGTACAGATACACATGTAATCAGTAATATATTAGGGTAATATCAGTAATGTACAGTGAGGAAGTAATGTATGTCAGTAATAGGTGGTGATGTCACTGTATGTATTACAGTATATAATACATAATACACATAATAATAACTGGTACAGATACACATGTAATCAGTAATATATTAGGGTAATATCAGTAATGTACAGTGAGGAAGTAATGTATGTCAGTAATAGGAGGTGATGTCACTGTATGTATTACAGAATATAATACATAATACACATAATAATAACTGGTACAGATACACATGTAATCAGTAATATATTAGGGTAATATCAGTAATGTACAGTGAGGAAGTAATGTATGTCAGTAATAGGTGGTGATGTCACTGTATATATTACAGAATATAATACATAATACACATAATAATAACTGGTACAGATACACATGTAATCAGTAATATATTAGGGTAATATCAGTAATGTACAGTGAGGAAGTAATGTATGTCAGTAATAGGTGGTGATGTCACTGTATGTATTACAGTATATAATACATAATACACATAATAATAACTGGTACAGATACACATGTAATCAGTAATATATTAGGGTAACATCAGTAATGTACAGTGAGGAAGTAATGTATGTCAGTAATAGGTGGTGATGTCACTGTATGTATTACAGAATATAATACATAATACACATAATAATAACTGGTACAGATACACATGTAATCAGTAATATATTAGGGTAACATCAGTAATGTACAGTGAGGAAGTAATGTATGTCAGTAATAGGTGGTGATGTCACTGTATGTATTACAGTATATAATACATAATACACATAATAATAACTGGTACAGATACACATGTAATCAGTAATATATTAGGGTAATATCAGTAATGTACAGTGAGGAAGTAATGTATGTCAGTAATAGGTGGTGATGTCACTGTATGTATTACAGAATATAATACATAATACACATAATAATAACTGGTACAGATACACATGTAATCAGTAATATATTAGGGTAATATCAGTAATGTACAGTGAGGATGTATTGTATGTCAGTAATAGGTGGTGATGTCACTGTATGTATTACAGTAATTAATACATAATACACATAATAATAACTGGTACAGATACACATGTAATCAGTAATATATTAGGGTAATATCAGTAATGTACAGTGAGGAAGTAATGTATGTCAGTAATAGGTGGTGATGTCACTGTATGTATTACAGAATATAATACATAATACACATAATAATAACTGGTACAGATACACATGTAATCAGTAATATATTAGGGTAATATCAGTAATGTACAGTGAGGAAGTAATGTATGTCAGTAATAGGTGGTGATGTCACTGTATGTATTACAGTATATAATACATAATACACATAATAATAACTGGTACAGATACACATGTAATCAGTAATATATTAGGGTAATATCAGTAATGTACAGTGAGGAAGTAATGTATGTCAGTAATAGGTGGTGATGTCACTGTATGTATTACAGAATATAATACATAATACACATAATAATAACTGGTACAGATACACATGTAATCAGTAATATATTAGGGTAATATCAGTAATGTACAGTGAGGAAGTAATGTATGTCAGTAATAGGTGGTGATGTCACTGTATGTATTACAGTATATAATACATAATACACATAATAATAACTGGTACAGATACACATGTAATCAGTAATATATTAGGGTAATATCAGTAATGTACAGTGAGGAAGTAATGTATGTCAGTAATAGGTGGTGATGTCACTGTATATATTACAGTATATAATACATAATACACATAATAATAACTGGTACAGATACACATGTAATCAGTAATATATTAGGGTAATATCAGTAATGTACAGTGAGGAAGTAATGTATGTCAGTAATAGGTGGTGATGTCACTGTATGTATTACAGTATATAATACATAATACACATAATAATAACTGGTACAGATACACATGTAATCAGTAATATATTAGGGTAATATCAGTAATGTACAGTGAGGAAGTAATGTATGTCAGTAATAGGTGGTGATGTCACTGTATGTATTACAGTATATAATACATAATACACATAATAATAACTGGTACAGATACACATGTAATCAGTAATATATTAGGGTAATATCAGTAATGTACAGTGAGGAAGTAATGTATGTCAGTAATAGGTGGTGATGTCACTGTATGTATTACAGTATATAATACATAATACACATAATAATAACTGGTACAGATACACATGTAATCAGTAATATATTAGGGTAATATCAGTAATGTACAGTGAGGAAGTAATGTATGTCAGTAATAGGTGGTGATGTCACTGTATGTATTACAGAATATAATACATAATACACATAATAATAACTGGTACAGATACACATGTAATCAGTAATATATTAGGGTAATATCAGTAATGTACAGTGAGGAAGTAATGTATGTCAGTAATAGGTGGTGATGTCACTGTATGTATTACAGTATATAATACATAATACACATAATAATAACTGGTACAGATACACATGTAATCAGTAATATATTAGGGTAATATCAGTAATGTACAGTGAGGAAGTAATGTATGTCAGTAATAGGTGGTGATGTCACTGTATGTATTACAGTATATAATACATAATACACATAATAATAACTGGTACAGATACACATGTAATCAGTAATATATTAGGGTAATATCAGTAATGTACAGTGAGGAAGTAATGTATGTCAGTAATAGGTGGTGATGTCACTGTATGTATTACAGTATATAATACATAATACACATAATAATAACTGGTACAGATACACATGTAATCAGTAATATATTAGGGTAACATCAGTAATGTACAGTGAGGAAGTAATGTATGTCAGTAATAGGTGGTGATGTCACTGTATGTATTACAGTATATAATACATAATACACATAATAATAACTGGTACAGATACACATGTAATCAGTAATATATTAGGGTAATATCAGTAATGTACGGTGAGGATGTATTGTATGTCAGTAATAGGTGGTGATGTCACTGTATGTATTACAGAATATAATACATAATACACATAATAATAACTGGTACAGATACACATGTAATCAGTAATATATTAGGGTAATATCAGTAATGTACAGTGAGGATGTATTGTATGTCAGTAATAGGTGGTGATGTCACTGTATGTATTACAGTATATAATACATAATACACATAATAATAACTGGTACAGATACACATGTAATCAGTAATATATTAGGGTAATATCAGTAATGTACAGTGAGGAAGTAATGTATGTCAGTAATAGGTGGTGATGTCACTGTATGTATTACAGAATATAATACATAATACATATAATAACTGGTACAGATACACATGTAATCAGTAATATATTAGGGTAATATCAGTAATGTACAGTGAGGAAGTAATGTATGTCAGTAATAGGTGGTGATGTCACTGTATGTATTACAGTATATAATACTTAATACACATAATAATAACTGGTACAGATACACATATAATCAGTAATATATTAGGGTAATATCAGTAATGTACAGTGAGGAAGTAATGTATGTCAGTAATAGGTGGTGATGTCACTGTATGTATTACAGAATATAATACATAATACACATAATAATAACTGGTACAGATACACATGTAATCAGTAATATATTAGGGTAATATCAGTAATGTACAGTGAGGAAGTAATGTATGTCAGTAATAGGTGGTGATGTCACTGTATGTATTACAGTATATAATACATAATACACATAATAATAACTGGTACAGATACACATGTAATCAGTAATATATTAGGGTAATATCAGTAATGTACAGTGAGGAAGTAATGTATGTCAGTAATAGGTGGTGATGTCACTGTATGTATTACAGTATATAATACATAATACACATAATAATAACTGGTACAGATACACATGTAATCAGTAATATATTAGGGTAATATCAGTAATGTACAGTGAGGAAGTAATGTATGTCAGTAATAGGTGGTGATGTCACTGTATGTATTACAGAATATAATACATAATACACATAATAATAACTGGTACAGATACACATGTAATCAGTAATATATTAGGGTAATATCAGTAATGTACAGTGAGGAAGTAATGTATGTCAGTAATAGGAGGTGATGTCACTGTATGTATTACAGTATATAATACATAATACACATAATAATAACTGGTACAGATACACATGTAGTCAGTAATATATTAGGGTAATATCAGTAATGTACAGTGAGGAAGTAATGTATGTCAGTAATAGGTGGTGATGTCACTGTATGTATTACAGTATATAATACATAATACACATAATAATAACTGGTACAGATACACATGTAATCAGTAATATATTAGGGTAATATCAGTAATGTACAGTGAGGAAGTAATGTATGTCAGTAATAGGTGGTGATGTCACTGTATGTATTACAGTATATAATACATAATACACATAATAATAACTGGTACAGATACACATGTAATCAGTAATATATTAGGGTAATATCAGTAATGTACAGTGAGGAAGTAATGTATGTCAGTAATAGGTGGTGATGTCACTGTATGTATTACAGAATATAATACATAATACACATAATAATAACTGGTACAGATACACATGTAATCAGTAATATATTAGGGTAATATCAGTAATGTACAGTGAGGAAGTAATGTATGTCAGTAATAGGTGGTGATGTCACTGTATGTATTACAGAATATAATACATAATACACATAATAATAACTGGTACAGATACACATGTAATCAGTAATATATTAGGATAATATCAGTAATGTACAGTGAGGAAGTAATGTATGTCAGTAATAGGTGGTGATGTCACTGTATGTATTACAGTATATAATACATAATACACATAATAATAACTGGTACAGATACACATGTAATCAGTAATATATTAGGGTAATATCAGTAATGTACAGTGAGGAAGTAATGTATGTCAGTAATAGGTGGTGATGTCACTGTATGTATTACAGTATATAATACATAATACACATAATAATAACTGGTACAGATACACATGTAATCAGTAATATATTAGGGTAATATCAGTAATGTACAGTGAGGAAGTAATGTATGTCAGTAATAGGTGGTGATGTCACTCTATGTATTACAGAATATAATACATAATACACATAATAATAACTGGTACAGATACACATGTAATCAGTAATATATTAGGGTAATATCAGTAATGTACAGTGAGGAAGTAATGTATGTCAGTAATAGGTGGTGATGTCACTGTATGTATTACAGTATATAATACATAATACACATAATAATAACTGGTACAGATACACATGTAATCAGTAATATATTAGGGTAATATCAGTAATGTACAGTGAGGAAGTAATGTATGTCAGTAATAGGTGGTGATGTCACTGTATGTATTACAGTATATAATACATAATACACATAATAATAACTGGTACAGATACACATGTAATCAGTAATATATTAGGGTAATATCAGTAATGTACAGTGAGGAAGTAATGTATGTCAGTAATAGGTGGTGATGTCACTGTATGTATTACAGTATATAATACATAATACACATAATAACTGGTACAGATACACATGTAATCAGTAATATATTAGGGTAATATCAGTAATGTACAGTGAGGAAGTAATGTATGTCAGTAATAGGTGGTGATGTCACTGTATGTATTACAGTATATAATACATAATACATATAATAATAACTGGTACAGATACACATGTAATCAGTAATATATTAGGGTAACATCAGTAATGTACAGTGAGGAAGTAATGTATGTCAGTAATAGGTGGTGATGTCACTGTATGTATTACAGTATATAATACATAATACACATAATAACTGGTACAGATACACATAATATCTAGTACAGTACATTGTGAGAACTGTCCTTAGTCACTTACCCGCTGGGCTAAACTTGGCCTATATCTGGCACTTTTTACACACTTTTGAGGGAAGTGATACAAAAAGAAAAATTTTGAGAAACTATCTGCAGACTGATTAGTGGTATTTTAGATTATCTATCTCTATATCTATCTGTCTATCTATCTATCTCATATCTATCTATCTAGATATAAATGTCCTGACTGACTGACTAATCAACACCCAGCCCAAACCCCTGGAACTAGAACCATGAAAATCAGGGAGTATATGCTTTCCATGATTTAGGTAACCACTAAGAAGTGATTTTTTTAAATTCGTCTCCTAATGGGGTGAAAGTGCTGCCAAACATCACTAGCAGTTGGTGCAGCTTACCTATTTGAATAGTGAGGGAAGGGAATGTGTTACTACAGAGTTGAAAGAGGAAAATGTGCTACAACAGCAGTGAGAGCGGAATGTGTTACTAAACAGGTGAGGGAGGGGAATGTGTTACTAAACAGGTGAGGGAGGAGAATTGCAAATGAGTTACTGTGGGGTGAGGGAAGGGAATGTGTTCCAACACGGGTGAGGGAGGGGAATGTGTTAATACACAGATGTGGGTGGGGAAATTTACTATAGAGATGAGGGAAGGGAATGTGTTACTACACAGATATAGGAGTGTGTTACTATAGAGGTGAGGGAGGAGAATGTGTTACTATACATGTTATGGAGGGAAATGTGTTACTATACATGTGAGAAAAGGAAATGTGTTACTACAGAGGTGAGGGGGGGAATATGTTACTATACAGGTGAGGGTGGGAAATGTGTTACTACAGAGGTAAGGGAGGGAAATGTCAAATGTGTTATTATGGGGTGAGGAAAAGGAATGTTATAACACAGGTGAGGGAGGGGAATGTGTTACTATGTGGGTGAGGAGGGGTAATGTGTTACTACAGGTGTGAAGGAGGGATTGTATTTCTACACAGGTGAGGGAGGGGAATGTCAAATGTGTTAAAAACATGGGCAAGGGAGGGAAATGTGTTACTACAGAGGTGAGGGAATGGAATGTGTTAGTACACAGGTGAGGTAGGGTAATGTCTTACTGTAGCATTGAGGGAGGGAATGCATTACTATAGAGTTGAAGGCTTAATGTGTTAATCCACACATCAATCCTTCACCTTTACATGCAGCACACACACAAACAAGTATATTAAAAACAATTATCCTATGTGGATGAAAGTAATGCGCTTCTTGGGGTTATTGGTTAGTTAGATACACTGTAGATTAGTCTATTTAATAGCTGCCATGATATCTGGTATAGAGTGGAAACTGTATAATGAGTATTTTTTTGTAATAGAGAAAAAAATAAAATATATATGTTATAAATCTGGCAAATATCCAAGCAATAAATATTATCAGAGATGCATGCTGGGATTTGTAGGCCAACCTTTCTTGTATTATGGAAGAAACAGTCATGGAAACCCCCCAGCAGGTGGAGCTTTACATAGGCAACACCCCTTTCGTATACCACAGCCAAAAGGAGCTTTCATAGTGCTGACTTGTCACAGGGTATACACTGACTGACACTTACTGCAGCAAATCACAGATCTAAGAGAGAAAATCACCAATAACCTGGTGAAAGACAGGAGGAGCTCAGCTGTGGACCCACCCACTTCTTCTTTCTGTTGGCTAAGTGTTTAATCAATCATATCCCTTACCTCTGTGATGTCACCAGTATCTGGCAGATTTCTTATGACGATCTCACCTAGTTTTTGACTCCCCCTCCCAATATACTTATCCCCCTATCCCATACCCATATTGCAGCATAAAGTGGTTAAGTGAGGGGCTCAGTGAGTGGGGTGGTGTATGTGTGTAAGTGTCTGATCGGGTCACACAGAGAATAAAAGGACAGCTGTCCTGCCTCATAATCCAGGTATATCCTCACTCTGTCACAGGAGATATTGTTAGGTAACCAGATCTCTGTACTGTCATGTATCACTGAGTACCGATTATACCACCTACACACACACCAGGACTTGTTATTACCTCCAATGTATGAGTGATCTCCCCTCCTGTCTATACTGGGATAACACATCCCCACCATCCACCACTCTGATTCCCTGACATCCACATCCCAGTAATGTCTCCCTGAGGAGAAGCCCCTGGTGCTTATTACCTGAGGACACTGAAATCTCTCTGGTGTTACTGGAAGATCCTGGTCTATATCTGACCATGATGCAGTTTTCCTGTCCCCCGATATCTGTATATTACTAGCAGCTGTGGTTACATCCAGTAATAGGTCTGTAGCTTCCTGCACATAGACCCCTGTATTTATACCTGTTATTGTATCAGATAATGTGAGTAATGTCCCTGAGATGAGACCCACATCCAGATCTCCTCCATCACGGGCGTGTGTATACAGTCTCTCTGTGTCCTCAGTATCGCACAAGTCACCTGTGTCTGGTGCCTGTAAGACAGTCACTGGATCAGACATGTTACACAGCTCCTCAATGTGACGCATCTTCCTGGACAGTTCGTCCTTCTTTATTTCCAACTGCTGGATCAGATAAGAGACAGAGAATGAAATGTTTTGTTTCTGCCTGGAGATCTCACTCAGAGCTCTCTTCTCCAGGTCTTCCAGCTGTCTCCTGATGTCTCTAAACAGGGCAGTGACTGTCTCTGTTACACCAGCTGCTTTTCCCTGATCTTCTCGCCTGTGCTCCTGCAGACTCTGGACTCTTTTCTCAGCCTCCGCTCTCTTTGTGCTCAGTTTCTGCAGAACATGTCTCAGCTTCTCCTTCTTCTTCTCAGAGGCCTCATCCAGTGACTCCAGCTGATGTCCTATGTGTTCCCCAATCAGACAGCAGGACACACAGATACAGGCAGCATCCTCAGTGGAGTAATATCTGAAGATCTCCTTATGGACAGAGCATCTCCTGTACCCCAGGGCAGTGGTGGGAGCAGATAAGATGTGTTCTGCTGACTTGCTGTGTACTCTCAGGTGTTTATCACACAGATGAGCCTCACAATGCAGACAGGATTTAGCAGCAGGTACAGGAGAGTGAATACAGTAAGTGCAGAAGATCCTGGTCTCCTCCTGATCTGGCCGAGTGGACAGGAAACTCCCCACTATATTGCACAGAGTTATGTTCTGCATCAGTGCAGGACGCTCCTGACACTCTGCTCTGCATTCAGGACAGGTATAAACTCCAGACCCCTCCTGTGTATCCAGCACATGATCAATACAGACCCGGCAGAAGTTGTGTCCACATCTCAGGGTTACAGGATCTGTATAAATGCTCAGGCAGATGGAACAGTCCAGCTCCTGTCTCAGATCAGCAGATGCCATCGCTGGCAGCAGGAGAGAGAAATGAAAGTGACAATCTCTGACACTCAGATACCAGTGTGGTCACATTCTGTACTGTCACTGAGTATATACCCATAGGCTCTGGCACACTATAGGACACACAGAAATAAACACATGCACAGGGCTGCTAAGAGGTCAGGCAGGCCCCTGTACTGGGGTGGTGCAGTCACAGCACATCTGGGTCACTGTGAAGACACTAAGGCCCTCATTCAGAGCCGCTCGCTATTTGCGGTCGTTCGTTTTATAAAAAGGGGTGGCTATTCAAATGAACCGTTCGCACTTTGTGGTTTGTTCACGCCTCTAAGTCTGAACGAGCGAGCAAAACTTGCGGTTGTAATTTTGAAAAATACGCCCCCTGGCCGCTCGCACCATACGTCATGTCCGCTATTTATTACATTAATCGAGTACATCGTACAGAGTATGAACTGCTCGCTATTCTTGTGGTTGGTTTTTTCAACCGCTATTTTGCGAGCAGTTCTGAGTATAAAAAAACCAAGTGACGTGGTCAATGACGCTGCTGGATTAATTATGCACACCCATAAAACGCCCATTTTGATCTTTAAGCACGCCTGCGTTCTGATCTCCACTCCCCATTTTCAAGCACCTTCCCCTGTTACCACCCACATACGCCTCCTTCTGTCACTCAAAGTAGCAGGCATTCGCTATATAGCGAACAAACGATTTTCGGCCGCACTGACTGGTTCGCGCATGCGTATTAAAATCCGTACGCATGCGCAGATGTGTGAATATCGCTCATAACGAACGAGTGGCCGCTTACGAGCGGCTCTGAATCAGGGCCTAAGTGCTGCCACAAAGCCTATGTGCAAAGACCAGCAGGCTGGCATAAGGCACAGAAGTACCCTACTACTGTACATCCCTGGCCTTGCCCATTCTCTATGGTCTGACCATTCAGAAAAAATGGACTTACTTTTAAACTGTAAAAGTCATTTATTAGTTTGAGAATGAATCATTTAGCGTACTTTGCAGGTATCTATCAAAAGTTACTATTCTGTTATAACCCTGTGACCTACAGAGCTGATAGTCTAATACATTCCCTGGCTGTCCTCTGTCACCGAGCTCACCTTCAGTGTGGCAGTGTGAGTGTACTGTGTATGTGCAAGGCTCCGGGATCATGGAACGGGCACCATGTGTCTGGTAACGTCTCTACGGCACATGCACAAATCCCTCAGACATTGGCCCCTGGCACCGCATCAGTGATATCTGCTGCAGTGCCTCCTCTAGAGCAGAGTGGTGAGTCTCATTATATGGGTGCAGTGTGTGCCCCTGGAGCCCACCCCTCACCCATTATAGATGTACAATGTGATGCACGAGACTGCTAACTCCTCCCCATGGCTCCAGGAGTAATACAGGGGGTAATGGCAGCACATTGCAGACTCGCTGACTTCTGGTCACTGTGACAGGGTGGATTGGGAAACAGTGGGCCTAATTCAGACCCGCTCGCGAGCGCAGGACGCTTGCAAGCGGGTCTATGGTGCCCTAATGCGCATACGCACGACGGAGGGAGCTCCATCATGCGCATGCGCGAGACCCGCATAGCGACAGCCATGGGTCTCGCACCAAAGGGGGTGTGCTGTCGATGGTGACTGACAGCACGCCCCCTTTGGTGGGCGTGCCGGGGGCGTGGCTGCCCAGACGGAGGCGTTCCCATGGGAACGCCTTCCGTCTAGGTCCGGCCCCACTGACATCACTAGTGATGTCAGTGGGAGTGATTTTGGCTCTGATAGAGCCAAAATCACTCCTGGGCTTGCGGCAGCGAGACCCTACCGCAGGGTCTTGACCATCGCGACCATCGCCTTGTCCATCGCGACCATCATTATGGACGCTCGCATAAGCTGTGGGTGGTAACCCACAGCTATGCGAGCGCCCAAGAGGCCGCTCCATTTTTAGGTAGGAGGGCCCTGATTCAGAGCGAGCGTCCGGCTCTGAGTCAGGCCCTGTGGCAGATCTTCTATTGTTTGTATGGGCAGGGAGAGATATTATGGGATGTCACTGTACACAGATTCAACTTAGAGTTTTTGGAGGTTGCCAGTGAGAACAATCTTCAGATGACGGTCGGTCTTGGAGCCCTGTTCCTTCCTATGGATCCCTCCGCCCCCGCCTCCTCCCTGCATCCCCGGCAGCTTTGCACATGCGTCACCTCAGCCGGCCACGACGGGAGGTAAGTAATGCTGCTACTTCTGTGCCATTGTTACTAATCACAGGGACAGCTGCGATTACGGAGTTACGCATCCCCAACGGCGAGGTGAACACTTCAACATCGGCCCCCGATGATGAATAGGCCCCTTAGTCATCTGCTGTGTGGACTTACCTCTGTTTGCACATTATAGCTCCTATGTCGTCTGCTGAATCACCCTCTTATCACATTTCTGGCTATGAATGTGAGCCCACCCACCACGTGTAGGTGATCCCCATCAGAGGGGTCCCTAACACATTGTATCCATTTATCAAAGATCAATCAAAACATGGCAGCTAATCGTAATACAGTAATCATCAGCCTGATGTAGCAGATTTGTGTAGTACATACTGTACGCCAATCAGCGTTGCTATACAGTACACCCACGACGACAGTCGTTTAATCTCATGATTTATATCTATATTATAAAAAAATAACAGAAATATATTGCATAAGCGCAACTTCCCTCTTTCATGTGAAAAGTCCCCGACCACAAACTATCATTCCTTATGCTCCAGCCGGTGTCCGTTCCTCATATATCTATGGGAAATAAATATACAGCATTTATTTCTTAATCTCCGTGTGAAAGCTATATACCATTATATTCTATGATCATTCAGCTTCCGTATTGTGCTCAGTTATCCATATTAGTATATGACGTGTAATACATTGTAACTAGCTGCTGGTTATCTAATGCTCTGCCAATAGAGTTTACCAATGAATTAAGTGGGAAGGTGGCGTTACCCACTGGGACAAAGCAACAAAATGCACTTAGTACATATGGAAAATGCTATAAAAATCCCTCTCTGGGGTTTTATCGCATTTTCCCCTTTAGTACATCCCGGCCTTGAAGATATAATCACCTCCAAGGTGCCGGCACATCTGGGGGGGGATGGTTCCCTACAAAACTTACCAACATTACTAAGTTAGGGGACATTGCCCCAAAAATGTGGGCTCCATGGACAGGTAGGCAAGATCCCCAGGCAGAGGGGTCCTGGCTGCCGAGGGGAAGCTGTTTGGAGCCCCCAGAATACAATCAGCTGGCTGTGTTGGCCAATTCTCTCTGCTCTTCTCAGGCCACTTCCAAGCATGAGGCCACCGAGGAACATACATTACCAGGGAGGGGACTGGGGGTCCCAGCAGCCCACAGAGAGCTCCTGAACAATGTAAGTGCAGCTTTTACCTATAAATACATACATTTAAACCTTGGCTGCTGTCAAACAGAACAGGAGAAACATTTTTCTGGTCTCCAGCACAACGGTTGCAGTGGACCTATTTTGAAATGGGGCCTGGAGCTGCATCTCCACCTGGCCCATTGTTAATCTGGCCCTGCCTTAACCCCCAGCATCAATTATTGCAGCAGGGTCAGAAGTGACAGTGGTCCGCACATTGTGAGTGCACTTTTAAGAAATCAAAAGAACCGATAATGTCAGATGAATTATTGGCACATTACGACCCCTCGCTGCCGGTTAGATTGGCTTGTGATGCCTTTGCCTATGGAATTGGAGCTGTCTAATCCATCATGGCTGACGGTAAAGAGCTTTTGCATCAAGAACACTGTCCAAAGACTGCAATGCCTATAGCTTGGGGTGGAGCGTGATGTGGCTCAGTCATGCTAGTGACAACTACTGTCCGTATTCCACCCTCAGAAGGGCATTCCTGTGACTACTGCTGCCAGGGTGCTATGCTTGGCCCCATGGATGTACTCCATGCCAAGGCAGAAGGGCTGTCTCATTTACCCACAGAGGGAGGACAGCACTGATGCTTGGGATGTATACTCAGGTAGAAATCTTGCCCATCACAGCCAATCGCAGCGCATCTAATACAATGTGAGACTGCTATAGACCCAATATTGGCACCAGTGCTCACCACTATGAATACGGTGTGGGCCAGACCAGCGCAGAGGTAACTGCCACCATACTGCCACCAAACACAAGAACTAAGAGTAGCTAATAAGTGTTATATAGTATCAGGTGTGTAAGAGTAGCTAATAAGTGTTATATAGTATCAGGTGTGTAAGAGTAGCTAATAAGTGTTATATAGTATCAGGTGTGTAAGAGTAGCTAATAAGTGTTATATAGTATCAGGTGTGTAAGAGTAGCTAATAAGTGTTATATAGTATCATGTGTGTAAAAGTAGCTAATAGGTGTTATATAGTATCAGGTGTGTAAGAGTAGCTAATAAGTGTTATATAGTATCAGGTGTGTAAGAGGAGCTAATAAATGTTATATAGTATCAGGTGTGTAAGAGTAGCTAATAAGTGTTATATAGTATCAGGTGTGTAAGAATAGCTAATAAGTGTTATATAGTATCAGGTATGTAAGAGTAGCTAATAAGTGTTATATAGTATCAGGTATGTAAGAGTAGCTAATAAGTGTTATATAGTATCAGGTGTGTAAGAGTAGCTAATAAGTGTTATATAGTATCAGGTGTGTAAGAGTAGCTAATAAGTGTTATATAGTATCAGGTGTGTAAGAGTAGCTAATAAGTGTTATATAGTATCGGGTGTGTAAGAGTAGCTAATAAGTGTTATATAGTATCGGGTGTGTAAGAATAGCTAATAAGTGTTATATAGTATCAGGTGTGTAAGAGTAGCTAATAAGTGTTATATAGTATCAGGTGTGTAAGAGTAGCTAATAAGTGTTATATAGTATCAGGTGTGTAAGAGTAACTAATAAGTGTTATATAGTATCAGGTGTGTAAGAGTAGCTAATAAGTGTTATATAGTATCAGGTGTGTAAGAGTAGCTAATAAGTGTTATATAGTATCAGGTGTGTAAGAGTAGCTAATAAGTGTTATATAGTATCAGGTGTGTAAGAGTATCTAATAAGTGTTATGTAGTATCAGGTATGTAAGAGTAGCTAATAAGTGTTATGTAGTATCAGGTGTGTAAGAGTAACTAATAAGTGTTAGATAGTATCAGGTATGTAAGAGTAGCTAATAAGTGTTATATAGTATCAGGTGTGTAAGAGTAGCTAATAAGTGTTATATAGTATCAGGTATGTAAAAGTAGCTAATAAGTGTTATATAGTATCAGATGTGTAAGAGTAGCTAATAAGTGTTATATAGTATCAGGTATGTAAGAGTAGCTAATAAGTGTTATATAGTATCAGGTGTGTAAGAGTAGCTAATAAGTGTTATATAGTATCAGGTGTGTAAGAGGAGCTAATAAGTGTTATATAGTATCAGGTGTGTAAGAGGAGCTAATAAGTGTTATATAGTATCAGGTGTGTAAGAGTAGCTAATAAGTGTTATATAGTATCAGGTGTGTAAGAGGAGCTAATAAGTGTTATATAGTATCAGGTGTGTAAGAGTAGCTAATAAGTGTTATATAGTATCAGGTGTGTAAGAGTAGCTAATAAGTGTTATATAGTATCAGGTGTGTAAGAGTAGCTAATAAGTGTTATATAGTATCAGGTGTGTAAGAGTAGCTAATAAGTGTTATATAGTATCAGGTGTGTAAGAGTAGCTAATAAGTGTTATATAGTATCAGGTGTGTAAGAGTAGCTAATAAGTGTTATATAGTATCAGGTGTGTAAGAGTAGCTAATAAGTGTTATATAGTATCAGGTGTGTAAAAGTAGCTAATAAGTGTTATATAGTATCAGGTATGTAAGAGTAGCTAATAAGTGTTATATAGTATCAGGTATGTAAGAGTAGCTAATAAGTGTTATATAGTATCAGGTGTGTAAGAGTAGCTAATAAGTGTTATATAGTATCAGGTGTGTAAGAGTAGCTAATAAGTGTTATATAGTATCAGGTGTGTAAGAGTAGCTAATAAGTGTTATATAGTACCAGGTGTGTAAGAGGAGCTAATAAGTGTTATATAGTATCAGGTGTGTAAGAGTAGCTAATAAGTGTTATATAGTATCAGGTGTGTAAGAGGAGCTAATAAGTGTTATATAGTATCAGGTGTGTAAGAGTAGCTAATAAGTGTTATATAGTATCAGGTGTGTAAGAGTAGCTAATAAGTGTTATATAGTATCAGGTGTGTAAGAGTAGCTAATAAGTGTTATATAGTATCAGGTGTGTAAGAGTAGCTAATAAGTGTTATATAGTATCAGGTGTGTAAGAGTAGCTAATAAGTGTTATATAGTATCGGGTGTGTAAGAGTAGCTAATAAGTGTTATATAGTATCGGGTGTGTAAGAGTAACTAATAAGTGTTATATAGTATCGGGTGTGTAAGAGTAGCTAATAAGTGTTATATAGTATCGGGTGTGTAAGAGTAGCTAATAAGTGTTATATAGTATCGGGTGTGTAAGAATAGCTAATAAGTGTTATATAGTATCAGGTGTGTAAGAGTAGCTAATAAGTGTTATATAGTATCAGGTGTGTAAGAGTAGCTAATAAGTGTTATATAGTATCAGGTGTGTAAGAGTAACTAATAAGTGTTATATAGTATCAGGTGTGTAAGAGTAGCTAATAAGTGTTATATAGTATCAGGTGTGTAAGAGTAGCTAATAAGTGTTATATAGTATCAGGTGTGTAAGAGTAGCTAATAAGTGTTATATAGTATCAGGTGTGTAAGAGTATCTAATAAGTGTTATGTAGTATCAGGTATGTAAGAGTAGCTAATAAGTGTTATGTAGTATCAGGTGTGTAAGAGTAACTAATAAGTGTTAGATAGTATCAGGTATGTAAGAGTAGCTAATAAGTGTTATATAGTATCAGGTGTGTAAGAGTAGCTAATAAGTGTTATATAGTATCAGGTATGTAAAAGTAGCTAATAAGTGTTATATAGTATCAGATGTGTAAGAGTAGCTAATAAGTGTTATATAGTATCAGGTATGTAAGAGTAGCTAATAAGTGTTATATAGTATCAGGTGTGTAAGAGTAGCTAATAAGTGTTATATAGTATCAGGTGTGTAAGAGGAGCTAATAAGTGTTATATAGTATCAGGTGTGTAAGAGGAGCTAATAAGTGTTATATAGTATCAGGTGTGTAAGAGTAGCTAATAAGTGTTATATAGTATCAGGTGTGTAAGAGGAGCTAATAAGTGTTATATAGTATCAGGTGTGTAAGAGTAGCTAATAAGTGTTATATAGTATCAGGTGTGTAAGAGTAGCTAATAAGTGTTATATAGTATCAGGTGTGTAAGAGTAGCTAATAAGTGTTATATAGTATCAGGTGTGTAAGAGTAGCTAATAAGTGTTATATAGTATCAGGTGTGTAAAAGTAGCTAATAAGTGTTATAGAGTATCAGGTGTGTAAGAGTAGCTAATAAGTGTTATAGAGTATCAGGTGTGTAAGAGTAGCTAATAAGTGTTATAGAGTATCAGGTGTGTAAGAGTAGCTAATAAGTGTTATAGAGTATCAGGTGTGTAAGAGTAGCTAATAAGTGTTATATAGTATCAGGTGTGTAAGAGGAGCTAATAAGTGTTATATAGTATCAGGTATGTAAGAGTAGCTAATAAGTGTTATATAGTATCAGGTGTGTAAGAGTAGCTAATAAGTGTTATAGAGTATCAGGTATGTAAGAGTAGCTAATAAGTGTTATATAGTATCAGGTGTGTAAGAGTAGCTAATAAGTGTTATATAGTATCAGGTATGTAAGAGTAGCTAATAAGTGTTATATAGTATCAGGTGTGTAAGAGTAACTAATAAGTGTTATATAGTATCAGGTGTGTAAGAGTAGCTAATAAGTGTTATATAGTATCAGGTGTGTAAGAGGAGCTAATAAGTGTTATATAGTATCAGATGTTTAAGAGGAGCTAATAAGTGTTATATAGTATCAGGTGTGTAAGAGGAGCTAATAAGTGTTATATAGTATCAGGTGTGTAAGAGTAGCTAATAAGTGCTATATAGTATCAGGTGTGTAAGAATAGCTAATAAATGTTATATAGGATCAGGTGTGTAAGAATAGCTAATAAGTGTTATATAGTATCAGGTGTGTAAGAGTAACTAATAAGTGTTATATAGTATCAGGTGTGTAAGAGTAACTAATAAGTGTTATATAGTATCAGGTATGTAAGAGTAGCTAATAAGTGTTATACAGTATCAGGTGTGTAAGAGTAGCTAATAAGTGTTATATAGTATCAGGTGTGTAAGAATAGCTAATAAATGTTATATAGGATCAGGTATGTAAGAATAGCTAATAAGTGTTATATAGTATCAGGTGTGTAAGAGTAACTAATAAGTGTTATATAGTATCAGGTATGTACGAGTAGCTAATAAGTGTTATATAGTATCAGGTGTGTAAGAGGAGCTAATAAGTGTTATATAGTATCAGGTGTGTAAGAGTAGCTAATAAGTGTTATATAGTATCAGGTATGTAAGAGTAACTAATAAGTGTTATATAGTATCAGGTGTGTAAGAGTAGCTAATAAGTGTTATATAGTATCAGGTATGTAACAGTAGCTAATAAGTGTTATATAGTATCAGGTGTGTAAGAGTAGCTAATAAGTGTTATATAGTATCAGGTGTGTAAGAGTAGCTAATAAGTGTTATATAGTATCAGGTGTGTAAGAGTAGATAATAAGTGTTATGTAGTATCAGGTATGTAAGAGTAGCTAATAAGTGTTATATAGTATCAGGTATGTAAGAGTAACTAATAAGTGTTATATAGTATCAGGTGTGTAAGAGTAACTAATAAGTGTTATATAGTATCAGGTGTGTAAGAATAGCTAATAAGTGTTATATAGTATCAGGTGTGTAAGAGTAACAAATAAGTGTTATATAGTATCAGGTATGTAAGAGTAGCTAATAAGTGTTATATAGTATCAGGTGTGTAAGAGGAGCTAATAAGTGTTATATAGTATCAGGTGTGTAAGAGTAGCTAATAAGTGTTATATAGTATCAGGTGTGTAAGAATAGCTAATAAATGTTATATAGGATCAGGTATGTAAGAATAGCTAATAAGTGTTATATAGTATCAGGTGTGTAAGAGTAACTAATAAGTGTTATATAGTATCAGGTATGTAAGAGTAGCTAATAAGTGTTATATAGTATCAGGTGTGTAAGAGTAGCTAATAAGTGTTATATAGTATCAGGTGTGTAAGAATAGCTAATAAATGTTAAATAGGATCAGGTATGTAAGAATAGCTAATAAGTGTTATATAGTATCAGGTGTGTAAGAGTAACTAATAAGTGTTATATAGTATCAGGTATGTACGAGTAGCTAATAAGTGTTATATAGTATCAGGTGTGTAAGAGGAGCTAATAAGTGTTATATAGTATCAGGTGTGTAAGAGTAGCTAATAAGTGTTATATAGTATCAGGTATGTAAGAGTAACTAATAAGTGTTATATAATATCAGGTGTGTAAGAGTAGCTAATAAGTGTTATATAGTATCAGGTATGTAAGAGTAGCTAATAAGTGTTATATAGTATCAGGTGTGTAAGAGTAGCTAATAAGTGTTATATAGTATCAGGTGTGTAAGAGTAGCTAATAAGTGTTATATAGTATCAGGTGTGTAAGAGTAACTAATAAGTGTTATATAGTATCAGGTATGTACGAGTAGCTAATAAGTGTTATATAGTATCAGGTGTGTAAGAGGAGCTAATAAGTGTTATATAGTTCTAATAAGTGTTATTAGTTACTCTTACATACCTAATACTATATAACACTTATTAGAACTATATAACACTAATTAGCTCCTCTTACACACCTGATACTATAACTTATTAGCTACTCTTACACACCTGATACTATATAACACTTATTAGTTACTCTTACATACCTAATACTATATAAGTGTTATATAGTATCAGGTGTGTAAGAGTAACTAATAAGTGTTATATAGTATCAGGTGTGTAAGAGGAGCTAATAAGTGTTATGTAGTATCAGGTATGTAAGAGTAGCTAATAAGTGTTATATAGTATCAGGTGTGTAAGAGTAGCTAATAAGTGTTATATAGTATCAGGTGTGTAAGAGTAGCTAATAAGTGTTATATAGTATCAGGTGTGTAAGAGGAGCTAATAAGTGTTATATAGTATCAGGTGTTTAAGAGGAGCTAATAAGTGTTATATAGTATCAGGTGTGTAAGAGTAGCTAATAAGTGTTATATAGTATCAGGTATGTAAGAGTAGCTAATAAGTGTTATATAGTATCAGGTGTGTAAGAGTAGCTAATAAGTGTTATATAGTATCAGGTGTGTAAGAATAGCTAATAAATGTTATATATTATCAGGTGTGTAAGAGTAACTAATAAGTGTTATATAGTATCAGGTGTGTAAGAGTAACTAATAAGTGTTATATAGTATCAGGTGTGTAAGAGTAGCTAATAAGTGTTATATAGTATCAGGTGTGTAAGAGTAGCTAATAAGTGTTATATAGTATCAGGTGTGTAAGAGTAGCTAATAAGTGTTATATAGTATCAGGTGTGTAAGAGTAACTAATAAGTGTTATATAGTATCAGGTATGTAAGAGTAGCTAATAAGTGTTATATAGTATCAGGTGTGTAAGAGTAGCTAATAAGTGTTATATAGTATCAGGTGTGTAAGAGTAGCTAATAAGTGTTATATAGTATCAGGTGTGTAAGAGTAACTAATAAGTGTTATATAGTATCAGGTGTGTAAGAGTAACTAATAAGTGTTATATAGTATCAGGTGTGTAAGAGTAGCTAGTAAGTGTTATATAGTATCAGGTGTGTAAGAGTAGCTAATAAGTGTTATATAGTATCAGGTGTGTAAGAGTAGCTAATAAGTGTTATGTAGTATCAGGTATGTAAGAGTAGCTAATAAGTGTTATATAGTATCAGGTGTGTAAGAGTAGCTAATAAGTGTTATATATAGTATCAGGTGTGTAAGAGTAGCTAATAAGTGTTATATAGTATCAGGTGTGTAAGAGTACCTAATAAGTGTTATATAGTATTAGGTATGTAAGATTAACTAATAAGTGTTATATAGTATCGGGTGTGTAAGAGTAGCTAATAAGTGTTATATAGTATCAGGTGTGTAAGAGTAGCTAATAAGTGTTATATAGTATCAGGTGTGTAAGAGGAGCTAATAAGTGTTATATAGTTCTAATAAGTGTTATTAGTTACTCTTACATACCTAATACTATATAACACTTATTAGAACTATAAAACACTAATTAGCTCCTCTTACACACCTGATACTATAACTTATTAGCTACTCTTACACACCTGATACTATATAACACTTATTAGTTACTCTTACATACCTAATACTATATAAGTGTTATATAGTATCAGGTGTGTAAGAGTAACTAATAAGTGTTATATAGTATCAGGTGTGTAATAGGAGCTAATAAGTGGTATGTAGTATCAGGTATGTAAGAGTAGCTAATAAGTGTTATATAGTATCAGGTGTGTAAGAGTAGCTAATAAGTGTTATATAGTATCAGGTGTGTAAGAGTAGCTAATAAGTGTTATATAGTATCAGGTGTGTAAGAGGAGCTAATAAGTGTTATATAGTATCAGGTGTTTAAGAGGAGCTAATAAGTGTTATATAGTATCAGGTGTGTAAGAGTAGCTAATAAGTGTTATATAGTATCAGGTGTGTAAGAGGAGCTAATAAGTGTTATATAGTATCAGGTGTGTAAGAGTAGCTAATAAGTGTTATATAGTATCAGGTGTGTAAGAATAGCTAATAAATGTTATATAGGATCAGGTATGTAAGAATAGCTAATAAGTGTTATATAGTATCAGGTGTGTAAGAGTAACTAATAAGTGTTATATAGTATCAGGTGTGTAAGAGTAACTAATAAGTGTTATATAGTATCAGGTATGTAAGAGTAGCTAATAAGTGTTATATAGTATCAGGTGTGTAAGAGTAGCTAATAAGTGTTATATAGTATCAGGTGTGTAAGAATAGCTAATAAATGTTATATATTATCAGGTGTGTAAGAGTAACTAATAAGTGTTATATAGTATCAGGTGTGTAAGAGTAACTAATAAGTGTTATATAGTATCAGGTGTGTAAGAGTAGCTAATAAGTGTTATATAGTATCAGGTGTGTAAGAGTAGCTAATAAGTGTTATATAGTATCAGGTGTGTAAGAGTAGCTAATAAGTGTTATATAGTATCAGGTGTGTAAGAGTAACTAATAAGTGTTATATAGTATCAGGTGTGTAAGAGTAGCTAATAAGTGTTATATAGTATCAGGTGTGTAAGAGTAGCTAATAAGTGTTATATAGTATCAGGTGTGTAAGAGTAGCTAATAAGTGTTATATAGTATCAGGTGTGTAAGAGTAACTAATAAGTGTTATATAGTATCAGGTGTGTAAGAGTAACTAATAAGTGTTATATAGTATCAGGTGTGTAAGAGTAGCTAATAAGTGTTATATAGTATCAGGTGTGTAAGAGTAGCTAATAAGTGTTATATAGTATCAGGTGTGTAAGAGTAGCTAATAAGTGTTATATAGTATCAGGTGTGTAAGAGTATCTAATAAGTGTTATGTAGTATCAGGTATGTAAGAGTAGCTAATAAGTGTTATGTAGTATCAGGTGTGTAAGAGTAACTAATTAGTGTTATATAGTATCAGGTATGTAAGAGTAGCTAATAAGTGTTATATAGTATCAGGTGTGTAAGAGTAGCTAATAAGTGTTATATAGTATCAGGTATGTAAGAGTAGCTAATAAGTGTTAT
Organism: Taudactylus pleione; assembly: GCA_031769625.1. Taxonomy (NCBI): domain Eukaryota; kingdom Metazoa; phylum Chordata; class Amphibia; order Anura; family Myobatrachidae; genus Taudactylus; species Taudactylus pleione. The sequence continues at coordinate 207,401 of JAUIMM010001302.1, read as the reverse complement.
ATAGTATCAGGTGTGTAAGAGTAGCTAATAAGTGTTATATAGTATCAGGTGTGTAAGAGTAGCTAATAAGTGTTATATAGTATCAGGTGTGTAAGAATAGCTAATAAATGTTATATATTATCAGGTGTGTAAGAGTAACTAATAAGTGTTATATAGTATCAGGTGTGTAAGAGTAACTAATAAGTGTTATATAGTATCAGGTGTGTAAGAGTAGCTAATAAGTGTTATATAGTATCAGGTGTGTAAGAGTAGCTAATAAGTGTTATATAGTATCAGGTGTGTAAGAGTAGCTAATAAGTGTTATATAGTATCAGGTGTGTAAGAGTAACTAATAAGTGTTATATAGTATCAGGTGTGTAAGAGTAGCTAATAAGTGTTATATAGTATCAGGTGTGTAAGAGTAGCTAATAAGTGTTATATAGTATCAGGTGTGTAAGAGTAGCTAATAAGTGTTATATAGTATCAGGTGTGTAAGAGTAACTAATAAGTGTTATATAGTATCAGGTGTGTAAGAGTAACTAATAAGTGTTATATAGTATCAGGTGTGTAAGAGTAGCTAATAAGTGTTATATAGTATCAGGTGTGTAAGAGTAGCTAATAAGTGTTATATAGTATCAGGTGTGTAAGAGTAGCTAATAAGTGTTATATAGTATCAGGTGTGTAAGAGTATTTAATAAGTGTTATGTAGTATCAGGTATGTAAGAGTAGCTAATAAGTGTTATGTAGTATCAGGTGTGTAAGAGTAACTAATTAGTGTTATATAGTATCAGGTATGTGAGAGTAGCTAATAAGTGTTATATAGTATCAGGTGTGTAAGAGTAGCTAATAAGTGTTATATAGTATCAGGTATGTAAGAGTAGCTAATAAGTGTTATATAGTATCAGGTGTGTAAGAGTAGCTAATAAGTGTTATATAGTATCAGGTGTGTAAGAGTAGCTAATAAGTGTTATATAGTATCAGGTGTGTAAGAGTAGCTAATAAGTGTTATATAGTATCAGGTGTGTAAGAGTAGCTAATAAGTGTTATATAGTATCAGGTGTGTAAGAGTAGCTAATAAGTGTTATATAGTATCAGGTATGTAAGAGTAGCTAATAAGTGTTATATAGTATCAGGTGTGTAAGAGTAACTAATAAGTGTTATATAGCATCAGGTGTGTAAGAGTAGATAATAAGTGTTATATAGTATCAGGTGTGTAAGAGGAGCTAATAAGTGTTATATAGAATCAGGTGTTTAAGAGGAGCTAATAAGTGTTATATAGTATCAGGTGTGTAAGGGTAGCTAATAAGTGTTATATAGTATCAGGTGTGTAAGAGGAGCTAATAAGTGTTATATAGTATCAGGTGTGTAAGAGTAGCTAATAAGTGTTATATAGTATCAGGTGTGTAAGAATACCTAATAAATGTTATATAGGATCAGGTATGTAAGAATAGCTAATAAGTGTTATATAGTATCAGGTGTGTAAGAGTAACTAATAAGTGTTATATAGTATCAGGTGTGTAAGAGTAACTAATAAGTTTTATATAGTATCAGGTATGTAAGAGTAGCTAATCAGTGTTATATAGTATCAGGTGTGTAAGAGTAGCTAATAAGTGTTATATAGTATCAGGTGTGTAAGAATAGCTAATAAATGTTATATAGTATCAGGTGTGTAAGAGTAACTAATAAGTGTTATATAGTATCAGGTGTGTAAGAGTAACTAATAAGTGTTATATAGTATCAGGTGTGTAAGCGTAGCTAATAAGTGTTATATAGTATCAGGTGTGTAAGAGTAGCTAATAAGTGTTATAGAGTATCAGGTGTGTAAGAGTAACTAATAAGTGTTATATAGTATCAGGTATGTAAGAGTAGCTAATAAGTGTTATATAGTATCAGGTGTGTAAGAGTAGCTAATAAGTGTTATATAGTATCAGGTGTGTAAGAGTAGCTAATAAGTGTTATATAGTATCAGGTGTGTAAGAGTAACTAATAAGTGTTATATAGTATCAGGTGTGTAAGAGTAACTAATAAGTGTTATATAGTATCAGGTGTGTAAGAGTAGCTAATAAGTGTTATATAGTATCAGGTGTGTAAGAGTAGCTAATAAGTGTTATATAGTATCAGGTGTGTAAGAGTAGCTAATAAGTGTTATATAGTATCAGGTGTGTAAGAGTAGCTAATAAGTGTTATATAGTATCAGGTGTGTAAGAGTAGCTAATAAGTGTTATATAGTATCTGGTGTGTAAGAGGAGCTAATAAGTGTTATGTAGTATCAGGTATGTAAGAGTAGCTAATAAGTGTTATGTAGTATCAGGTGTGTAAGAGTAGCTAATAAGTGTTATATAGTATCAGGTGTGTAAGAGTAGCTAATAAGTGTTATATAGTATCAGGTGTGTAAGAGTAGCTAATAAGTGTTATATAGTATCAGGTGTGTAAGAGTAGCTAATAAGTGTTATAGAGTATCAGGTGTGTAAGAGTAGCTAATAAGTGTTATAGAGTATCAGGTGTGTAAGAGTAGCTAATAAGTGTTATAGAGTATCAGGTGTGTAAGAGTAGCTAATAAGTGTTATATAGTATCAGGTGTGTAAGAGTAGCTAATAAGTGTTATATAGTATCAGGTGTGTAAGAGGAGCTAATAAGTGTTATATAGTATCAGGTATGTAAGAGTAGCTAATAAGTGTTATATAGTATCAGGTGTGTAAGAGTAGCTAATAAGTGTTATATAGTATCAGGTATGTAAGAGTAGCTAATAAGTGTTATATAGTATCAGGTGTGTAAGAGTAGCTAATAAGTGTTATATAGTATCAGGTATGTAAGAGTAGCTAATAAGTGTTATATAGTATCAGGTGTGTAAGAGTAACTAATAAGTGTTATATAGTATCAGGTGTGTAAGAGTAGCTAAGAAGTGTTATATAGTATCAGGTGTGTAAGAGGAGCTAATAAGTGTTATATAGTATCAGGTGTTTAAGAGGAGCTAATAAGTGTTATATAGTATCAGGTGTGTAAGAGGAGCTAATAAGTGTTATATAGTATCAGGTGTGTAAGAGTAGCTAATAAGTGCTATATAGTATCAGGTGTGTAAGAATAGCTAATAAATGTTATATAGGATCAGGTGTGTAAGAATAGCTAATAAGTGTTATATAGTATCAGGTGTGTAAGAGTAACTAATAAGTGTTATATAGTATCAGGTGTGTAAGAGTAACTAATAAGTGTTATATAGTATCAGGTATGTAAGAGTAGCTAATAAGTGTTATACAGTATCAGGTGTGTAAGAGTAGCTAATAAGTGTTATATAGTATCAGGTGTGTAAGAATAGCTAATAAATGTTATATAGGATCAGGTATGTAAGAATAGCTAATAAGTGTTATATAGTATCAGGTGTGTAAGAGTAACTAATAAGTGTTATATAGTATCAGGTATGTACGAGTAGCTAATAAGTGTTATATAGTATCAGGTGTGTAAGAGGAGCTAATAAGTGTTATATAGTATCAGGTGTGTAAGAGTAGCTAATAAGTGTTATATAGTATCAGGTATGTAAGAGTAACTAATAAGTGTTATATAGTATCAGGTGTGTAAGAGTAGCTAATAAGTGTTATATAGTATCAGGTATGTAACAGTAGCTAATAAGTGTTATATAGTATCAGGTGTGTAAGAGTAGCTAATAAGTGTTATATAGTATCAGGTGTGTAAGAGTAGCTAATAAGTGTTATATAGTATCAGGTGTGTAAGAGTAGCTAATAAGTGTTATGTAGTATCAGGTATGTAAGAGTAGCTAATAAGTGTTATATAGTATCAGGTATGTAAGAGTAACTAATAAGTGTTATATAGTATCAGGTGTGTAAGAGTAACTAATAAGTGTTATATAGTATCAGGTGTGTAAGAATAGCTAATAAGTGTTATATAGTATCAGGTGTGTAAGAGTAACAAATAAGTGTTATATAGTATCAGATATGTAAGAGTAGCTAATAAGTGTTATATAGTATCAGGTGTGTAAGAGGAGCTAATAAGTGTTATATAGTATCAGGTGTGTAAGAGTAGCTAATAAGTGTTATATAGTATCAGGTGTGTAAGAATAGCTAATAAATGTTATATAGGATCAGGTATGTAAGAATAGCTAATAAGTGTTATATAGTATCAGGTGTGTAAGAGTAACTAATAAGTGTTATATAGTATCAGGTGTGTAAGAGTAACTAATAAGTGTTATATAGTATCAGGTATGGAAGAGTAGCTAATAAGTGTTATATAGTATCAGGTGTGTAAGAGTAGCTAATAAGTGTTATATAGTATCAGGTGTGTAAGAATAGCTAATAAATGTTAAATAGGATCAGGTATGTAAGAATAGCTAATAAGTGTTATATAGTATCAGGTGTGTAAGAGTAACTAATAAGTGTTATATAGTATCAGGTATGTACGAGTAGCTAATAAGTGTTATATAGTATCAGGTGTGTAAGAGGAGCTAATAAGTGTTATATAGTATCAGGTGTGTAAGAGTAGCTAATAAGTGTTATATAGTATCAGGTATGTAAGAGTAACTAATAAGTGTTATATAATATCAGGTGTGTAAGAGTAGCTAATAAGTGTTATATAGTATCAGGTATGTAAGAGTAGCTAATAAGTGTTATATAGTATCAGGTGTGTAAGAGTAGCTAATAAGTGTTATATAGTATCAGGTGTGTAAGAGTAGCTAATAAGTGTTATATAGTATCAGGTGTGTAAGAGTAACTAATAAGTGTTATATAGTATCAGGTATGTACGAGTAGCTAATAAGTGTTATATAGTATCAGGTGTGTAAGAGGAGCTAATAAGTGTTATATAGTTCTAATAAGTGTTATTAGTTACTCTTACATACCTAATACTATATAACACTTATTAGAACTATATAACACTAATTAGCTCCTCTTACACACCTGATACTATAACTTATTAGCTACTCTTACACACCTGATACTATATAACACTTATTAGTTACTCTTACATACCTAATACTATATAAGTGTTATATAGTATCAGGTGTGTAAGAGTAACTAATAAGTGTTATATAGTATCAGGTGTGTAAGAGGAGCTAATAAGTGTTATGTAGTATCAGGTATGTAAGAGTAGCTAATAAGTGTTATATAGTATCAGGTGTGTAAGAGTAGCTAATAAGTGTTATATAGTATCAGGTGTGTAAGAGTAGCTAATAAGTGTTATATAGTATCAGGTGTGTAAGAGGAGCTAATAAGTGTTATATAGTATCAGGTGTTTAAGAGGAGCTAATAAGTGTTATATAGTATCAGGTGTGTAAGAGTAGCTAATAAGTGTTATATAGTATCAGGTATGTAAGAGTAGCTAATAAGTGTTATATAGTATCAGGTGTGTAAGAGTAGCTAATAAGTGTTATATAGTATCAGGTGTGTAAGAATAGCTAATAAATGTTATATATTATCAGGTGTGTAAGAGTAACTAATAAGTGTTATATAGTATCAGGTGTGTAAGAGTAACTAATAAGTGTTATATAGTATCAGGTGTGTAAGAGTAGCTAATAAGTGTTATGTAGTATCAGGTGTGTAAGAGTAGCTAATAAGTGTTATATAGTATCAGGTGTGTAAGAGTAGCTAATAAGTGTTATATAGTATCAGGTGTGTAAGAGTAACTAATAAGTGTTATATAGTATCAGGTATGTAAGAGTAGCTAATAAGTGTTATATAGTATCAGGTGTGTAAGAGTAGCTAATAAGTGTTATATAGTATCAGGTGTGTAAGAGTAGCTAATAAGTGTTATATAGTATCAGGTGTGTAAGAGTAACTAATAAGTGTTATATAGTATCAGGTGTGTAAGAGTAACTAATAAGTGTTATATAGTATCAGGTGTGTAAGAGTAGCTAGTAAGTGTTATATAGTATCAGGTGTGTAAGAGTAGCTAATAAGTGTTATATAGTATCAGGTGTGTAAGAGTAGCTAATAAGTGTTATGTAGTATCAGGTATGTAAGAGTAGCTAATAAGTGTTATATAGTATCAGGTGTGTAAGAGTAGCTAATAAGTGTTATATATAGTATCAGGTGTGTAAGAGTAGCTAATAAGTGTTATATAGTATCAGGTGTGTAAGAGTACCTAATAAGTGTTATATAGTATTAGGTATGTAAGAGTAACTAATAAGTGTTATATAGTATCGGGTGTGTAAGAGTAGCTAATAAGTGTTATATAGTATCAGGTGTGTAAGAGTAGCTAATAAGTGTTATATAGTATCAGGTGTGTAAGAGGAGCTAATAAGTGTTATATAGTTCTAATAAGTGTTATTAGTTACTCTTACATACCTAATACTATATAACACTTATTAGAACTATATAACACTAATTAGCTCCTCTTACACACCTGATACTATAACTTATTAGCTACTCTTACACACCTGATACTATATAACACTTATTAGTTACTCTTACATACCTAATACTATATAAGTGTTATATAGTATCAGGTGTGTAAGAGTAACTAATAAGTGTTATATAGTATCAGGTGTGTAAGAGGAGCTAATAAGTGGTATGTAGTATCAGGTATGTAAGAGTAGCTAATAAGTGTTATATAGTATCAGGTGTGTAAGAGTAGCTAATAAGTGTTATATAGTATCAGGTGTGTAAGAGTAGCTAATAAGTGTTATATAGTATCAGGTGTGTAAGAGGAGCTAATAAGTGTTATATAGTATCAGGTGTTTAAGAGGAGCTAATAAGTGTTATATAGTATCAGGTGTGTAAGAGTAGCTAATAAGTGTTATATAGTATCAGGTGTGTAAGAGGAGCTAATAAGTGTTATATAGTATCAGGTGTGTAAGAGTAGCTAATAAGTGTTATATAGTATCAGGTGTGTAAGAATAGCTAATAAATGTTATATAGGATCAGGTATGTAAGAATAGCTAATAAGTGTTATATAGTATCAGGTGTGTAAGAGTAACTAATAAGTGTTATATAGTATCAGGTGTGTAAGAGTAACTAATAAGTGTTATATAGTATCAGGTATGTAAGAGTAGCTAATAAGTGTTATATAGTATCAGGTGTGTAAGAGTAGCTAATAAGTGTTATATAGTATCAGGTGTGTAAGAATAGCTAATAAATGTTATATATTATCAGGTGTGTAAGAGTAACTAATAAGTGTTATATAGTATCAGGTGTGTAAGAGTAACTAATAAGTGTTATATAGTATCAGGTGTGTAAGAGTAGCTAATAAGTGTTATATAGTATCAGGTGTGTAAGAGTAGCTAATAAGTGTTATATAGTATCAGGTGTGTAAGAGTAGCTAATAAGTGTTATATAGTATCAGGTGTGTAAGAGTAACTAATAAGTGTTATATAGTATCAGGTATGTAAGAGTAGCTAATAAGTGTTATATAGTGTCAGGTGTGTAAGAGTAGCTAATAAGTGTTATATAGTATCAGGTGTGTAAGAGTAGCTAATAAGTGTTATATAGTATCAGGTGTGTAAGAGTAACTAATAAGTGTTATATAGTATCAGGTGTGTAAGAGTAACTAATAAGTGTTATATAGTATCAGGTGTGTAAGAGTAGCTAATAAGTGTTATATAGTATCAGGTGTGTAAGAGTAGCTAATAAGTGTTATATAGTATCAGGTGTGTAAGAGTAGCTAATAAGTGTTATATAGTATCAGGTGTGTAAGAGTATCTAATAAGTGTTATGTAGTATCAGGTATGTAAGAGTAGCTAATAAGTGTTATGTAGTATCAGGTGTGTAAGAGTAACTAATTAGTGTTATATAGTATCAGGTATGTAAGAGTAGCTAATAAGTGTTATATAGTATCAGGTGTGTAAGAGTAGCTAGTAAGTGTTATATAGTATCAGGTGTGTAAGAGTAGCTAATAAGTGTTATATAGTATCAGGTGTGTAAGAGTAGCTAATAAGTGTTATGTAGTATCAGGTATGTAAGAGTAGCTAATAAGTGTTATATAGTATCAGGTGTGTAAGAGTAGCTAATAAGTGTTATATATAGTATCAGGTGTGTAAGAGTAGCTAATAAGTGTTATATAGTATCAGGTGTGTAAGAGTACCTAATAAGTGTTATATAGTATTAGGTATGTAAGAGTAACTAATAAGTGTTATATAGTATCGGGTGTGTAAGAGTAGCTAATAAGTGTTATATAGTATCAGGTGTGTAAGAGTAGCTAATAAGTGTTATATAGTATCAGGTGTGTAAGAGGAGCTAATAAGTGTTATATAGTTCTAATAAGTGTTATTAGTTACTCTTACATACCTAATACTATATAACACTTATTAGAACTATATAACACTAATTAGCTCCTCTTACACACCTGATACTATAACTTATTAGCTACTCTTACACACCTGATACTATATAACACTTATTAGTTACTCTTACATACCTAATACTATATAAGTGTTATATAGTATCAGGTGTGTAAGAGTAACTAATAAGTGTTATATAGTATCAGGTGTGTAAGAGGAGCTAATAAGTGGTATGTAGTATCAGGTATGTAAGAGTAGCTAATAAGTGTTATATAGTATCAGGTGTGTAAGAGTAGCTAATAAGTGTTATATAGTATCAGGTGTGTAAGAGTAGCTAATAAGTGTTATATAGTATCAGGTGTGTAAGAGGAGCTAATAAGTGTTATATAGTATCAGGTGTTTAAGAGGAGCTAATAAGTGTTATATAGTATCAGGTGTGTAAGAGTAGCTAATAAGTGTTATATAGTATCAGGTGTGTAAGAGGAGCTAATAAGTGTTATATAGTATCAGGTGTGTAAGAGTAGCTAATAAGTGTTATATAGTATCAGGTGTGTAAGAATAGCTAATAAATGTTATATAGGATCAGGTATGTAAGAATAGCTAATAAGTGTTATATAGTATCAGGTGTGTAAGAGTAACTAATAAGTGTTATATAGTATCAGGTGTGTAAGAGTAACTAATAAGTGTTATATAGTATCAGGTATGTAAGAGTAGCTAATAAGTGTTATATAGTATCAGGTGTGTAAGAGTAGCTAATAAGTGTTATATAGTATCAGGTGTGTAAGAATAGCTAATAAATGTTATATATTATCAGGTGTGTAAGAGTAACTAATAAGTGTTATATAGTATCAGGTGTGTAAGAGTAACTAATAAGTGTTATATAGTATCAGGTGTGTAAGAGTAGCTAATAAGTGTTATATAGTATCAGGTGTGTAAGAGTAGCTAATAAGTGTTATATAGTATCAGGTGTGTAAGAGTAGCTAATAAGTGTTATATAGTATCAGGTGTGTAAGAGTAACTAATAAGTGTTATATAGTATCAGGTATGTAAGAGTAGCTAATAAGTGTTATATAGTGTCAGGTGTGTAAGAGTAGCTAATAAGTGTTATATAGTATCAGGTGTGTAAGAGTAGCTAATAAGTGTTATATAGTATCAGGTGTGTAAGAGTAACTAATAAGTGTTATATAGTATCAGGTGTGTAAGAGTAACTAATAAGTGTTATATAGTATCAGGTGTGTAAGAGTAGCTAATAAGTGTTATATAGTATCAGGTGTGTAAGAGTAGCTAATAAGTGTTATATAGTATCAGGTGTGTAAGAGTAGCTAATAAGTGTTATATAGTATCAGGTGTGTAAGAGTATCTAATAAGTGTTATGTAGTATCAGGTATGTAAGAGTAGCTAATAAGTGTTATGTAGTATCAGGTGTGTAAGAGTAACTAATTAGTGTTATATAGTATCAGGTATGTAAGAGTAGCTAATAAGTGTTATATAGTATCAGGTGTGTAAGAGTAGCTAATAAGTGTTATATAGTATCAGGTATGTAAGAGTAGCTAATAAGTGTTATATAGTATCAGGTGTGTAAGAGTAGCTAATAAGTGTTATATAGTATCAGGTGTGTAAGAGTAGCTAATAAGTGTTATATAGTATCAGGTGTGTAAGAGTAGCTAATAAGTGTTATATAGTATCAGGTGTGTAAGAGTAGCTAATAAGTGTTATATAGTATCAGGTGTGTAAGAGTAGCTAATAAGTGTTATATAGTATCAGGTATGTAAGAGTAGCTAATAAGTGTTATATAGTATCAGGTGTGTAAGAGTAACTAATAAGTGTTATATAGCATCAGGTGTGTAAGAGTAGATAATAAGTGTTATATAGTATCAGGTGTGTAAGAGGAGCTAATAAGTGTTATATAGTATCAGGTGTTTAAGAGGAGCTAATAAGTGTTATATAGTATCAGATGTGTAAGGGTAGCTAATAAGTGTTATATAGTATCAGGTGTGTAAGAGGAGCTAATAAGTGTTATATAGTATCAGGTGTGTAAGAGTAGCTAATAAGTGTTATATAGTATCAGGTGTGTAAGAATACCTAATAAATGTTATATAGGATCAGGTATGTAAGAATAGCTAATAAGTGTTATATAGTATCAGGTGTGTAAGAGTAACTAATAAGTGTTATATAGTATCAGGTGTGTAAGAGTAACTAATAAGTTTTATATAGTATCAGGTATGTAAGAGTAGCTAATCAGTGTTATATAGTATCAGGTGTGTAAGAGTAGCTAATAAGTGTTATATAGTATCAGGTGTGTAAGAATAGCTAATAAATGTTATATAGTATCAGGTGTGTAAGAGTAACTAATAAGTGTTATATAGTATCAGGTGTGTAAGAGTAACTAATAAGTGTTATATAGTATCAGGTGTGTAAGAGTAACTAATAAGTGTTATATAGTATCAGATGTGTAAGCGTAGCTAATAAGTGTTATATAGTATCAGGTGTGTAAGAGTAGCTAATAAGTGTTATATAGTATCAGGTATGTAAGAGTAGCTAATAAGTGTTATATAGTATCAGGTGTGTAAGAGTAGCTAATAAGTGTTATATAGTATCAGGTGTGTAAGAGTAGCTAATAAGTGTTATATAGTATCAGGTGTGTAAGAGTAACTAATAAGTGTTATATAGTATCAGGTGTGTAAGAGTAACTAATAAGTGTTATATAGTATCAGGTGTGTAAGAGTAGCTAATAAGTGTTATATAGTATCAGGTGTGTAAGAGTAGCTAATAAGTGTTATATAGTATCAGGTGTGTAAGAGTAGCTAATAAGTGTTATATAGTATCAGGTGTGTAAGAGTAGCTAATAAGTGTTATATAGTATCTGGTGTGTAAGAGTATCTAATAAGTGTTATGTAGTATCAGGTATGTAAGAGTAGCTAATAAGTGTTATGTAGTATCAGGTGTGTAAGAGTAGCTAATAAGTGTTATATAGTATCAGGTGTGTAAGAGTAGCTAATAAGTGTTATATAGTATCGGGTGTGTAGGAGTAGCTAATAAGTGTTATATAGTATCGGGTGTGTAAGAGGAGCTAATAAGTGTTATATAGTATCGGGTGTGTAAGAGTAGCTAATAAGTGTTATATAGTATCAGGTGTGTAAGAGTAGCTAATAAGTGTTATATAGTATCAGGTGTGTAAGAGTAGCTAATAAGTGTTATATAGTATCAGGTGTGTAAGAGTAGCTAATAAGTGTTATATAGTATCAGATGTGTAAGAGGAGCTAATAAGTGTTATATAGTATCAGGTGTGTAAGAGGAGCTAATAAGTGTTATATAGTATCAGGTGTGTAAGAGGAGCTAATAAGTGTTATATAGTATCAGGTGTGTAAGAGGAGCTAATAAGTGTTATATAGTATCAGGTGTGTAAGAGTAGCTAATAACTGTTATATAGTATCAGGTGTGTAAGAGTAGCTAATAAGTGTTATATAGTATCAGGTGTGTAAGAGTAGCTAATAAGTGTTATATAGTATCAGGTGTGTAAGAGTAACTAATAAGTGTTATATAGTATCAGGTGTGTAAGAGTAGCTAATAAGTGTTATATAGTATCAGGTGTGTAAGAGTAACTAATAAGTGTTATATAGTATCGGGTGTGTAAGAGTAGCTAATAAGTGTTATATAGTATCGGGTGTGTAAGAGTAGCTAATAAGTGTTATATAGTATCGGGTGTGTAAGAGTAACTAATAAGTGTTATATAGTATCGGGTGTGTAAGAGTAGCTAATAAGTGTTATATAGTATCGGGTGTGTAAGAGTAGCTAATAAGTGTTATATAGTATCGGGTGTGTAAGAGTAGCTAATAAGTGTTATATAGTATCGGGTGTGTAAGAGTAGCTAATAAGTGTTATATAGTATCAGGTGTGTAAGAGTAGCTAATAAGTGTTATATAGTATCAGGTGTGTAAGAGTAACTAATAAGTGTTATATAGTATCAGGTGTGTAAGAGTAACTAATAAGTGTTATATAGTATCAGGTGTGTAAGAGTAGCTAATAAGTGTTATATAGTATCAGGTGTGTAAGAGTAGCTAATAAGTGTTATATAGTATCAGGTGTGTAAGAGTAGCTAATAAGTGTTATATAGTATCAGGTGTGTAAGAGTAGCTAATAAGTGTTATATAGTATCAGGTGTGTAAGAGTATCTAATAAGTGTTATGTAGTATCAGGTATGTAAGATTAGCTAATAAGTGTTATGTAGTATCAGGTGTGTAAGAATAACTAATAAGTGTTAGATAGTATCAGGTATGTAAGAGTAGCTAATAAGTGTTATATAGTATCAGGTGTGTAAGAGTAGCTAATAAGTGTTATATAGTATCAGGTGTGTAAAAGTAGCTAATAGGTGTTATATAGTATCAGGTGTGTAAGAGTAGCTAATAAGTGTTATATAGTATCAGGTGTGTAAGAGGAGCTAATAAGTGTTATATAGTATCAGGTGTGTAAGAGTAGCTAATAAGTGTTATATAGTATCAGGTGTGTAAGAGTAGCTAATAAGTGTTATATAGTATCAGGTGTGTAAGAGTAGCTAATAAGTGTTATATAGTATCAGGTGTGTAAGAGTAACTAATAAGTGTTATATAGTATCAGGTATGTAAGAGTAGCTAATAAGTGTTATATAGTATCAGGTGTGTAAGAGTAGCTAATAAGTGTTATATAGTATCAGGTGTGTAAGAGTAGCTAATAAGTGTTATATAGTATCAGGTGTGTAAGAGTAACTAATAAGTGTTATATAGTATCAGGTGTGTAAGAGTAACTAATAAGTGTTATATAGTATCAGGTGTGTAAGAGTAGCTAATAAGTGTTATATAGTATCAGGTGTGTAAGAGTAGCGAATAAGTGTTATATAGTATCAGGTGTGTAAGAGTAGCTAATAAGTGTTATATAGTATCAGGTGTGTAAGAGTATCTAATAAGTGTTATGTAGTATCAGGTATGTAAGAGTAGCTAATAAGTGTTATGTAGTATCAGGTGTGTAAGAGTAACTAATTAGTGTTATATAGTATCAGGTATGTAAGAGTAGCTAATAAGTGTTATATAGTATCAGGTGTGTAAGAGTAGCTAATAAGTGTTATATAGTATCAGGTATGTAAGAGTAGCTAATAAGTGTTATATAGTATCAGGTGTGTAAGAGTAGCTAATAAGTGTTATATAGTATCAGGTGTGTAAGAATAGCTAATAAGTGTTATATAGTATCAGGTGTGTAAGAGTAACTAATAAGTGTTATATTGTATCAGGTGTGTAAGAGTAACTAATAAGTGTTATATAGTATCAGATATGTAAGAGTAGCTAATCAGTGTTATATAGTATCAGGTGTGTAAGAGTAGCTAATAAATGTTATATAGGATCAGGTGTGTAAGAATAGCTAATAAGTGTTATATAGTATCAGGTGTGTAAGAGTAACTAATAAGTGTTATATAGTATCAGGTGTGTAAGAGTAACTAATAATTGTTATATAGTATCAGGTATGTAAGAGTAGCTAATCAGTGTTATATAGTATCAGGTGTGTAAGAGTAGCTAATAAGTGTTATATAGTATCAGGTGTGTAAGAATAGCTAATAAATGTTATATAGTATCAGGTGTGTAAGAGTAACTAATAAGTGTTATATAGTATCAGGTGTGTAAGAGTAACTAATAAGTGTTATATAGTATCAGGTGTGTAAGCGTAGCTAATAAGTGTTATATAGTATCAGGTGTGTAAGAGTAGCTAATAAGTGTTATAGAGTATCAGGTGTGTAAGAGTAACTAATAAGTGTTATAGAGTATCAGGTATGTAAGAGTAGCTAATAAGTGTTATAGAGTATCAGGTGTGTAAGAGTAGCTAATAAGTGTTATATAGTATCAGGTGTGTAAGAGTAGCTAATAAGTGTTATATAGTATCAGGTGTGTAAGAGTAACTAATAAGTGTTATATAGTATCAGGTGTGTAAGAGTAACTAATAAGTGTTATATAGTATCAGGTGTGTAAGAGTAGCTAATAAGTGTTATATAGTATCAGGTGTGTAAGAGTAGCTAATAAGTGTTATATAGTATCAGGTGTGTAAGAGTAGCTAATAAGTGTTATATAGTATCAGGTGTGTAAGAGTAGCTAATAAGTGTTATATAGTATCAGGTGTGTAAGAGTAGCTAATAAGTGTTATATAGTATCTGGTGTGTAAGAGTATCTAATAAGTGTTATGTAGTATCAGGTATGTAAGAGTAGCTAATAAGTGTTATGTAGTATCAGGTTTGTAAGAGTAGCTAATAAGTGTTATATAGTATCAGGTGTGTAAGAGTAGCTAATAAGTGTTATATAGTATCGGGTGTGTAAGAGTAGCTAATAAGTGTTATATAGTATCGGGTGTGTAAGAGGAGCTAATAAGTGTTATATAGTATCGGGTGTGTAAGAGTAGCTAATAAGTGTTATATAGTATCGGGTGTGTAAGAGTAGCTAATAAGTGTTATATAGTATCAGGTGTGTAAGAGTAGCTAATAAGTGTTATATAGTATCAGGTGTGTAAGAGTAGCTAATAAGTGTTATATAGTATCAGGTGTGTAAGAGTAGCTAATAAGTGTTATATAGTATCAGGTGTGTAAGAGGAGCTAATAAGTGTTATATAGTATCAGGTGTGTAAGAGGAGCTAATAAGTGTTATATAGTATCAGGTGTGTAAGAGGAGCTAATAAGTGTTATATAGTATCAGGTGTGTAAGAGGAGCTAATAAGTGTTATATAGTATCAGGTGTGTAAGAGTAGCTAATAAGTGTTATATAGTATCAGGTGTGTAAGAGTAGCTAATAAGTGTTATATAGTATCAGGTGTGTAAGAGTAACTAATAAGTGTTATATAGTATCAGGTGTGTAAGAGTAGCTAATAAGTGTTATATAGTATCGGGTGTGTAAGAGTAGCTAATAAGTGTTATATAGTATCGGGTGTGTAAGAGTAGCTAATAAGTGTTATATAGTATCGGGTGTGTAAGAGTAGCTAATAAGTGTTATATAGTATCGGGTGTGTAAGAGTAGCTAATAAGTGTTATATAGTATCGGGTGTGTAAGAGTAACTAATAAGTGTTATATAGTATCGGGTGTGTAAGAGTAGCTAATAAGTGTTATATAGTATCGGGTGTGTAAGAGTAGCTAATAAGTGTTATATAGTATCGGGTGTGTAAGAATAGCTAATAAGTGTTATATAGTATCAGGTGTGTAAGAGTAGCTAATAAGTGTTATGTAGTATCAGGTGTGTAAGAGTAGCTAATAAGTGTTATATAGTATCAGGTGTGTAAGAGGAGCTAATAAGTGTTATATAGTATCAGGTGTGTAAGAGTAGCTAATAAGTGTTATATAGGATCAGGTGTGTAAGAATAGCTAATAAGTGTTATATAGTATCAGGTATGTAAGAGTAGCTAATAAGTGTTATATAGTATCAGGTATGTAAGAGTAGCTAATAAGTGTTATATAGTATCAGGTGTGTAAGAGTAGCTAATAAGTGTTATATAGTATCAGGTGTGTAAGAGGAGCTAATAAGTGTTATATAGTATCAGGTGTGTAAGAGGAGCTAATAAGTGTTATATAGTATCAGGTGTGTAAGAGTAGCTAATAAGTGTTATATAGTATCAGGTGTGTAAGAGGAGCTAATAAGTGTTATATAGTATCAGGTGTGTAAGAGGAGCTAATAAGTGTTATATAGTATCAGGTGTGTAAGAGTCACTAATAAGTGTTATATAGTATCAGGTGTGTAAGAGTAGCTAATTTTTGTTATATAGTATCAGGTGTGTAAGAGTAACTAATAAGTGTTATATAGTATCAGGTGTGTAAGAGTAGCTAATAAGTGTTATAGAGTATCAGGTGTGTAAGAGTAGCTAATAAGTGTTATAGAGTATCAGGTGTGTAAGAGTAGCTAATAAGTGTTATAGAGTATCAGGTGTGTAAGAGTAGCTAATAAGTGTTATAGAGTATCAGGTGTGTAAGAGTAGCTAATAAGTGTTATATAGTATCAGGTGTGTAAGAGTATCTAATAAGTGTTATATAGTATCAGGTGTGTAAGAGTAGCTAATAAGTGTTATATAGTATCAGGTGTGTAAGAGTAGCTAATAAGTGTTATATAGTATCAGGTGTGTAAGAGTAGCTAATAAGTGTTATATAGTATCAGGTATGTAAGAGTAGCTAATAAGTGTTATATAGTATCAGGTGTGTAAGAGTAGCTAATAAGTGTTATATAGTATCAGGTATGTAAGAGTAGCTAATAAGTGTTATATAGTATCAGGTGTGTAAGAGTAACTAATAAGTGTTATATAGTATCAGGTGTGTAAGAGGAGCTAATAAGTGTTATATAGTATCAGGTGTGTAAGAGGAGCTAATAAGTGTTATATAGTATCAGGTGTTTAAGAGGAGCTAATAAGTGTTATATAGTATCAGGTGTGTAAGAGTAGCTAATAAGTGTTATATAGTATCAGGTGTGTAAGAGGAGCTAATAAGTGTTATATAGTATCAGGTGTGTAAGAGTAGCTAATAAGTGCTATATAGTATCAGGTGTGTAAGAATAGCTAATAAATGTTATATAGGATCAGGTATGTAAGAATAGCTAATAAGTGTTATATAGTATCAGGTGTGTAAGAGTAACTAATAAGTGTTATATAGTATCAGGTGTGTAAGAGTAACTAATAAGTGTTATATAGTTTCAGGTATGTAAGAGTAGCTAATAAGTGTTATATAGTATCAGGTGTGTAAGAGTAGCTAATAAGTGTTATATAGTATCAGGTGTGTAAGAATAGCTAATAAATGTTATATAGGATCAGGTATGTAAGAATAGCTAATAATTGTTATATAGTATCAGGTGTGTAAGAATAGCTAATAAATGTTATATAGGATCAGGTATGTAAGAATAGCTAATAATTGTTATATAGTATCAGGTGTGTAAGAGTAACTAATAAGTGTTATATAGTATCAGGTATGTACGAGTAGCTAATAAGTGTTATATAGTATCAGGTGTGTAAGAGGAGCTAATAAGTGTTATATAGTATCAGGTGTGTAAGAGTAGCTAATAAGTGTTATATAGTATCAGGTATGTAAGAGTAACTAATAAGTGTTATATAGTATCAGCTGTGTAAGAGTAGCTAATAAGTGTTATATAGTATCAGGTATGTAAGAGTAGCTAATAAGTGTTATATAGTATCAGGTGTGTAAGAGTAGCTAATAAGTGTTATATAGTAACAGGTGTGTAAGAGTAGCTAATAAGTGTTATATAGTATCAGGTGTGTAAGAGTAGCTAATAAGTGTTATGTAGTATCAGGTATGTAAGAGTAGCTAATAAGTGTTATATAGTATCAGGTATGTAAGAGTAACTAATAAGTGTTATATAGTATCAGGTGTGTAAGAGTAACTAATAAGTGTTATATAGTATCAGGTGTGTAAGAATAGCTAATAAGTGTTATATAGTATCAGGTGTGTAAGAGTAACAAATAAGTGTTATATAGTATCAGGTATGTAAGAGTAGCTAATAAGTGTTATATAGTATCAGGTGTGTAAGAGGAGCTAATAAGTGTTATATAGTATCAGGTGTGTAAGAGTAGCTAATAAGTGTTATATAGTATCAGGTGTGTAAGAGTAGCTAATAAGTGTTATATAGTATCAGGTGTGTAAGAATAGCTAATAAATGTTATATAGGATCAGGTGTGTAAGAATAGCTAATAAATGTTATATAGTATCAGGTGTGTAAGAGTTACTAATAAGTGTTATATAGTATCAGGTATGTAAGAGTAGCTAATAAGTGTTATATAGTATCAGGTGTGTAAGAGTAGCTAATAAGTGTTATATAGTATCAGGTGTGTAAGAGTAGCTAATAAGTGTTATATATAGTATCAGGTGTGTAAGAGTAGCTAATAAGTGTTATATAGTATCAGGTGTGTAAGAGTAGCTAATAAGTGTTATATAGTATCAGGTGTGTAAGAGTAACTAATAAGTGTTATATAGTATCAGGTGTGTAAGAGTAACTAATAAGTGTTATATAGTATCAGGTGTGTAAGAGTAGCTAATAAGTGTTATATAGTATCAGGTGTGTAAGAGTAGCGAATAAGTGTTATATAGTATCAGGTGTGTAAGAGTAGCTAATAAGTGTTATATAGTATCAGGTGTGTAAGAGTATGTAATAAGTGTTATGTAGTATCAGGTATGTAAGAGTAGCTAATAAGTGTTATGTAGTATCAGGTGTGTAAGAGTAACTAATTAGTGTTATATAGTATCAGGTATGTAAGAGTAGCTAATAAGTGTTATATAGTATCAGGTGTGTAAGAGTAGCTAATAAGTGTTATATAGTATCAGGTATGTAAGAGTAGCTAATAAGTGTTATATAGTATCAGGTGTGTAAGAGTAGCTAATAAGTGTTATATAGTATCAGGTGTGTAAGAGTAGCTAATAAGTGTTATATAGTATCAGGTGTGTAAGAGTAGCTAATAAGTGTTATATAGTATCAGGTGTGTAAGAATAGCTAATAAGTGTTATATAGTATCAGGTGTGTAAGAGTAACTAATAAGTGTTATATAGTATCAGGTGTGTAAGAGTAACTAATAAGTGTTATATAGTATCAGGTATGTAAGAGTAGCTAATCAGTGTTATATAGTATCAGGTGTGTAAGAGTAGCTAATAAATGTTATATAGGATCAGGTGTGTAAGAATAGCTAATAAGTGTTATATAGTATCAGGTGTGTAAGAGTAACTAATAAGTGTTATATAGTATCAGGTGTGTAAGAGTAACTAATAAGTGTTATATAGTATCAGGTATGTAAGAGTAGCTAATCAGTGTTATATAGTATCAGGTGTGTAAGAGTAGCTAATAAGTGTTATATAGTATCAGGTGTGTAAGAATAGCTAATAAATGTTATATAGTATCAGGTGTGTAAGAGTAACTAATAAGTGTTATATAGTATCAGGTGTGTAAGAGTAACTAATAAGTGTTATATAGTATCAGGTGTGTAAGCGTAGCTAATAAGTGTTATATAGTATCAGGTGTGTAAGAGTAGCTAATAAGTGTTATAGAGTATCAGGTGTGTAAGAGTAACTAATAAGTGTTATAGAGTATCAGGTATGTAAGAGTAGCTAATAAGTGTTATATAGTATCAGGTGTGTAAGAGTAGCTAATAAGTGTTATATAGTATCAGGTGTGTAAGAGTAGCTAATAAGTGTTATATAGTATCAGGTGTGTAAGAGTAACTAATAAGTGTTATATAGTATCAGGTGTGTAAGAGTAACTAATAAGTGTTATATAGTATCAGGTGTGTAAGAGTAGCTAATAAGTGTTATATAGTATCAGGTGTGTAAGAGTAGCTAATAAGTGTTATATAGTATCAGGTGTGTAAGAGTAGCTAATAAGTGTTATATAGTATCAGGTGTGTAAGAGTAGCTAATAAGTGTTATATAGTATCAGGTATGTAAGAGTAGCTAATAAGTGTTATGTAGTATCAGGTGTGTAAGAGTAGCTAATAAGTGTTATATAGTATCAGGTGTGTAAGAGTAGCTAATAAGTGTTATATAGTATCGGGTGTGTAAGAGTAGCTAATAAGTGTTATATAGTATCGGGTGTGTAAGAGGAGCTAATAAGTGTTATATAGTATCGGGTGTGTAAGAGTAGCTAATAAGTGTTATATAGTATCGGGTGTGTAAGAGTAGCTAATAAGTGTTATATAGTATCGGGTGTGTAAGAGTAGCTAATAAGTGTTATATAGTATCAGGTGTGTAAGAGTAGCTAATAAGTGTTATATAGTATCAGGTGTGTAAGAGGAGCTAATAAGTGTTATATAGTATCAGGTGTGTAAGAGGAGCTAATAAGTGTTATATAGTATCAGGTGTGTAAGAGGAGCTAATAAGTGTTATATAGTATCAGGTGTGTAAGAGGAGCTAATAAGTGTTATATAGTATCAGGTGTGTAAGAGGAGCTAATAAGTGTTATATAGTATCAGGTGTGTAAGAGGAGCTAATAAGTGTTATATAGTATCAGGTGTGTAAGAGGAGCTAATAAGTGTTATATAGTATCAGGTGTGTAAGAGTAGCTAATAAGTGTTATATAGTATCAGGTGTGTAAGAGTAGCTAATAAGTGTTATATAGTATCAGGTGTGTAAGAGTAGCTAATAAGTGTTATATAGTATCAGGTGTGTAAGAGTAACTAATAAGTGTTATATAGTATCAGGTGTGTAAGAGTAGCTAATAAGTGTTATATAGTATCAGGTGTGTAAGAGTATCTAATAAGTGTTATATAGTATCGGGTGTGTAAGAGTAGCTAATAAGTGTTATATAGTATCGGGTGTGTAAGAGTAGCTAATAAGTGTTATATAGTATCGGGTGTGTAAGAGTAGCTAATAAGTGTTATATAGTATCGGGTGTGTAAGAGTAGCTAATAAGTGTTATATAGTATCGGGTGTGTAAGAGTAACTAATAAGTGTTATATAGTATCGGGTGTGTAAGAGTAGCTAATAAGTGTTATATAGTATCGGGTGTGTAAGAGTAGCTAATAAGTGTTATATAGTATCGGGTGTGTAAGAATAGCTAATAAGTGTTATATAGTATCAGGTGTGTAAGAGTAGCTAATAAGTGTTATATAGTATCAGGTGTGTAAGAGTAGCTAATAAGTGTTATGTAGTATCAGGTGTGTAAGAGTAACTAATAAGTGTTATGTAGTATCAGGTGTGTAAGAGTAGCTAATAAGTGTTATGTAGTATCAGGTGTGTAAGAGTAGCTAATAAGTGTTATATAGTATCAGGTGTGTAAGAGGAGCTAATAAGTGTTATATAGTATCAGGTGTGTAAGAGTAGCTAATAAGTGTTATATAGGATCAGGTGTGTAAGAATAGCTAATAAGTGTTATATAGTATCAGGTATGTAAGAGTAGCTAATAAGTGTTATATAGTATCAGGTATGTAAGAGTAGCTAATAAGTGTTATATAGTATCAGGTGTGTAAGAGTAGCTAATAAGTGTTATATAGTATCAGGTGTGTAAGAGGAGCTAATAAGTGTTATATAGTATCAGGTGTGTAAGAGGAGCTAATAAGTGTTATATAGTATCAGGTGTGTAAGAGTAGCTAATAAGTGTTATATAGTATCAGGTGTGTAAGAGGAGCTAATAAGTGTTATATAGTATCAGGTGTGTAAGAGGAGCTAATAAGTGTTATATAGTATCAGGTGTGTAAGAGTCACTAATAAGTGTTATATAGTATCAGGTGTGTAAGAGTAGCTAATTTTTGTTATATAGTATCAGGTGTGTAAGAGTAACTAATAAGTGTTATATAGTATCAGGTGTGTAAGAGTAGCTAATAAGTGTTATAGAGTATCAGGTGTGTAAGAGTAGCTAATAAGTGTTATAGAGTATCAGGTGTGTAAGAGTAGCTAATAAGTGTTATAGAGTATCAGGTGTGTAAGAGTAGCTAATAAGTGTTATAGAGTATCAGGTGTGTAAGAGTAGCTAATAAGTGTTATATAGTATCAGGTGTGTAAGAGTATCTAATAAGTGTTATATAGTATCAGGTGTGTAAGAGTAGCTAATAAGTGTTATATAGTATCAGGTGTGTAAGAGTAGCTAATAAGTGTTATATAGTATCAGGTATGTAAGAGTAGCTAATAAGTGTTATATAGTATCAGGTGTGTAAGAGTAGCTAATAAGTGTTATATAGTATCAGGTATGTAAGAGTAGCTAATAAGTGTTATATAGTATCAGGTGTGTAAGAGTAACTAATAAGTGTTATATAGTATCAGGTGTGTAAAAGTAGCTAATAGGTGTTATATAGTATCAGGTGTGTAAGAGTAGCTAATAAGTGTTATATAGTATCAGGTGTGTAAGAGGAGCTAATAAGTGTTATATAGTATCAGGTGTGTAAGAGTAGCTAATAAGTGTTATATAGTATCAGGTGTGTAAGAGTAGCTAATAAGTGTTATATAGTATCAGGTGTGTAAGAGTAGCTAATAAGTGTTATATAGTATCAGGTGTGTAAGAGTAACTAATAAGTGTTATATAGTATCAGGTATGTAAGAGTAGCTAATAAGTGTTATATAGTATCAGGTGTGTAAGAGTAGCTAATAAGTGTTATATAGTATCAGGTGTGTAAGAGTAGCTAATAAGTGTTATATAGTATCAGGTGTGTAAGAGTAACTAATAAGTGTTATATAGTATCAGGTGTGTAAGAGTAACTAATAAGTGTTATATAGTATCAGGTGTGTAAGAGTAGCTAATAAGTGTTATATAGTATCAGGTGTGTAAGAGTAGCGAATAAGTGTTATATAGTATCAGGTGTGTAAGAGTAGCTAATAAGTGTTATATAGTATCAGGTGTGTAAGAGTATCTAATAAGTGTTATGTAGTATCAGGTATGTAAGAGTAGCTAATAAGTGTTATGTAGTATCAGGTGTGTAAGAGTAACTAATTAGTGTTATATAGTATCAGGTATGTAAGAGTAGCTAATAAGTGTTATATAGTATCAGGTGTGTAAGAGTAGCTAATAAGTGTTATATAGTATCAGGTATGTAAGAGTAGCTAATAAGTGTTATATAGTATCAGGTGTGTAAGAGTAGCTAATAAGTGTTATATAGTATCAGGTGTGTAAGAGTAGCTAATAAGTGTTATATAGTATCAGGTGTGTAAGAGTAGCTAATAAGTGTTATATAGTATCAGGTGTGTAAGAATAGCTAATAAGTGTTATATAGTATCAGGTGTGTAAGAGTAACTAATAAGTGTTATATTGTATCAGGTGTGTAAGAGTAACTAATAAGTGTTATATAGTATCAGATATGTAAGAGTAGCTAATCAGTGTTATATAGTATCAGGTGTGTAAGAGTAGCTAATAAATGTTATATAGGATCAGGTGTGTAAGAATAGCTAATAAGTGTTATATAGTATCAGGTGTGTAAGAGTAACTAATAAGTGTTATATAGTATCAGGTGTGTAAGAGTAACTAATAATTGTTATATAGTATCAGGTATGTAAGAGTAGCTAATCAGTGTTATATAGTATCAGGTGTGTAAGAGTAGCTAATAAGTGTTATATAGTATCAGGTGTGTAAGAATAGCTAATAAATGTTATATAGTATCAGGTGTGTAAGAGTAACTAATAAGTGTTATATAGTATCAGGTGTGTAAGAGTAACTAATAAGTGTTATATAGTATCAGGTGTGTAAGCGTAGCTAATAAGTGTTATATAGTATCAGGTGTGTAAGAGTAGCTAATAAGTGTTATAGAGTATCAGGTGTGTAAGAGTAACTAATAAGTGTTATAGAGTATCAGGTATGTAAGAGTAGCTAATAAGTGTTATAGAGTATCAGGTGTGTAAGAGTAGCTAATAAGTGTTATATAGTATCAGGTGTGTAAGAGTAGCTAATAAGTGTTATATAGTATCAGGTGTGTAAGAGTAACTAATAAGTGTTATATAGTATCAGGTGTGTAAGAGTAACTAATAAGTGTTATATAGTATCAGGTGTGTAAGAGTAGCTAATAAGTGTTATATAGTATCAGGTGTGTAAGAGTAGCTAATAAGTGTTATATAGTATCAGGTGTGTAAGAGTAGCTAATAAGTGTTATATAGTATCAGGTGTGTAAGAGTAGCTAATAAGTGTTATATAGTATCAGGTGTGTAAGAGTAGCTAATAAGTGTTATATAGTATCTGGTGTGTAAGAGTATCTAATAAGTGTTATGTAGTATCAGGTATGTAAGAGTAGCTAATAAGTGTTATGTAGTATCAGGTTTGTAAGAGTAGCTAATAAGTGTTATATAGTATCAGGTGTGTAAGAGTAGCTAATAAGTGTTATATAGTATCGGGTGTGTAAGAGTAGCTAATAAGTGTTATATAGTATTGGGTGTGTAAGAGGAGCTAATAAGTGTTATATAGTATCGGGTGTGTAAGAGTAGCTAATAAGTGTTATATAGTATCGGGTGTGTAAGAGTAGCTAATAAGTGTTATATAGTATCAGGTGTGTAAGAGTAGCTAATAAGTGTTATATAGTATCAGGTGTGTAAGAGTAGCTAATAAGTGTTATATAGTATCAGGTGTGTAAGAGTAGCTAATAAGTGTTATATAGTATCAGGTGTGTAAGAGGAGCTAATAAGTGTTATATAGTATCAGGTGTGTAAGAGGAGCTAATAAGTGTTATATAGTATCAGGTGTGTAAGAGGAGCTAATAAGTGTTATATAGTATCAGGTGTGTAAGAGGAGCTAATAAGTGTTATATAGTATCAGGTGTGTAAGAGTAGCTAATAAGTGTTATATAGTATCAGGTGTGTAAGAGTAGCTAATAAGTGTTATATAGTATCAGGTGTGTAAGAGTAACTAATAAGTGTTATATAGTATCAGGTGTGTAAGAGTAGCTAATAAGTGTTATATAGTATCGGGTGTGTAAGAGTAGCTAATAAGTGTTATATAGTATCGGGTGTGTAAGAGTAGCTAATAAGTGTTATATAGTATCGGGTGTGTAAGAGTAGCTAATAAGTGTTATATAGTATCGGGTGTGTAAGAGTAGCTAATAAGTGTTATATAGTATCGGGTGTGTAAGAGTAACTAATAAGTGTTATATAGTATCGGGTGTGTAAGAGTAGCTAATAAGTGTTATATAGTATCGGGTGTGTAAGAGTAGCTAATAAGTGTTATATAGTATCGGGTGTGTAAGAATAGCTAATAAGTGTTATATAGTATCAGGTGTGTAAGAGTAGCTAATAAGTGTTATGTAGTATCAGGTGTGTAAGAGTAGCTAATAAGTGTTATATAGTATCAGGTGTGTAAGAGGAGCTAATAAGTGTTATATAGTATCAGGTGTGTAAGAGTAGCTAATAAGTGTTATATAGGATCAGGTGTGTAAGAATAGCTAATAAGTGTTATATAGTATCAGGTATGTAAGAGTAGCTAATAAGTGTTATATAGTATCAGGTATGTAAGAGTAGCTAATAAGTGTTATATAGTATCAGGTGTGTAAGAGTAGCTAATAAGTGTTATATAGTATCAGGTGTGTAAGAGGAGCTAATAAGTGTTATATAGTATCAGGTGTGTAAGAGGAGCTAATAAGTGTTATATAGTATCAGGTGTGTAAGAGTAGCTAATAAGTGTTATATAGTATCAGGTGTGTAAGAGGAGCTAATAAGTGTTATATAGTATCAGGTGTGTAAGAGGAGCTAATAAGTGTTATATAGTATCAGGTGTGTAAGAGTCACTAATAAGTGTTATATAGTATCAGGTGTGTAAGAGTAGCTAATTTTTGTTATATAGTATCAGGTGTGTAAGAGTAACTAATAAGTGTTATATAGTATCAGGTGTGTAAGAGTAGCTAATAAGTGTTATAGAGTATCAGGTGTGTAAGAGTAGCTAATAAGTGTTATAGAGTATCAGGTGTGTAAGAGTAGCTAATAAGTGTTATAGAGTATCAGGTGTGTAAGAGTAGCTAATAAGTGTTATAGAGTATCAGGTGTGTAAGAGTAGCTAATAAGTGTTATATAGTATCAGGTGTGTAAGAGTATCTAATAAGTGTTATATAGTATCAGGTGTGTAAGAGTAGCTAATAAGTGTTATATAGTATCAGGTGTGTAAGAGTAGCTAATAAGTGTTATATAGTATCAGGTGTGTAAGAGTAGCTAATAAGTGTTATATAGTATCAGGTATGTAAGAGTAGCTAATAAGTGTTATATAGTATCAGGTGTGTAAGAGTAGCTAATAAGTGTTATATAGTATCAGGTATGTAAGAGTAGCTAATAAGTGTTATATAGTATCAGGTGTGTAAGAGTAACTAATAAGTGTTATATAGTATCAGGTGTGTAAGAGGAGCTAATAAGTGTTATATAGTATCAGGTGTGTAAGAGGAGCTAATAAGTGTTATATAGTATCAGGTGTTTAAGAGGAGCTAATAAGTGTTATATAGTATCAGGTGTGTAAGAGTAGCTAATAAGTGTTATATAGTATCAGGTGTGTAAGAGGAGCTAATAAGTGTTATATAGTATCAGGTGTGTAAGAGTAGCTAATAAGTGCTATATAGTATCAGGTGTGTAAGAATAGCTAATAAATGTTATATAGGATCAGGTATGTAAGAATAGCTAATAAGTGTTATATAGTATCAGGTGTGTAAGAGTAACTAATAAGTGTTATATAGTATCAGGTGTGTAAGAGTAACTAATAAGTGTTATATAGTTTCAGGTATGTAAGAGTAGCTAATAAGTGTTATATAGTATCAGGTGTGTAAGAGTAGCTAATAAGTGTTATATAGTATCAGGTGTGTAAGAATAGCTAATAAATGTTATATAGGATCAGGTATGTAAGAATAGCTAATAATTGTTATATAGTATCAGGTGTGTAAGAATAGCTAATAAATGTTATATAGGATCAGGTATGTAAGAATAGCTAATAATTGTTATATAGTATCAGGTGTGTAAGAGTAACTAATAAGTGTTATATAGTATCAGGTATGTACGAGTAGCTAATAAGTGTTATATAGTATCAGGTGTGTAAGAGGAGCTAATAAGTGTTATATAGTATCAGGTGTGTAAGAGTAGCTAATAAGTGTTATATAGTATCAGGTATGTAAGAGTAACTAATAAGTGTTATATAGTATCAGCTGTGTAAGAGTAGCTAATAAGTGTTATATAGTATCAGGTATGTAAGAGTAGCTAATAAGTGTTATATAGTATCAGGTGTGTAAGAGTAGCTAATAAGTGTTATATAGTAACAGGTGTGTAAGAGTAGCTAATAAGTGTTATATAGTATCAGGTGTGTAAGAGTAGCTAATAAGTGTTATGTAGTATCAGGTATGTAAGAGTAGCTAATAAGTGTTATATAGTATCAGGTATGTAAGAGTAACTAATAAGTGTTATATAGTATCAGGTGTGTAAGAGTAACTAATAAGTGTTATATAGTATCAGGTGTGTAAGAATAGCTAATAAGTGTTATATAGTATCAGGTGTGTAAGAGTAACAAATAAGTGTTATATAGTATCAGGTATGTAAGAGTAGCTAATAAGTGTTATATAGTATCAGGTGTGTAAGAGGAGCTAATAAGTGTTATATAGTATCAGGTGTGTAAGAGTAGCTAATAAGTGTTATATAGTATCAGGTGTGTAAGAGTAGCTAATAAGTGTTATATAGTATCAGGTGTGTAAGAATAGCTAATAAATGTTATATAGGATCAGGTGTGTAAGAATAGCTAATAAATGTTATATAGTATCAGGTGTGTAAGAGTAACTAATAAGTGTTATATAGTATCAGGTATGTAAGAGTAGCTAATAAGTGTTATATAGTATCAGGTGTGTAAGAGTAGCTAATAAGTGTTATATAGTATCAGGTGTGTAAGAGTAGCTAATAAGTGTTATATATAGTATCAGGTGTGTAAGAGTAGCTAATAAGTGTTATATAGTATCAGGTGTGTAAGAGTAGCTAATAAGTGTTATATAGTATCAGGTGTGTAAGAGTAACTAATAAGTGTTATATAGTATCAGGTGTGTAAGAGTAACTAATAAGTGTTATATAGTATCAGGTGTGTAAGAGTAGCTAATAAGTGTTATATAGTATCAGGTGTGTAAGAGTAGCGAATAAGTGTTATATAGTATCAGGTGTGTAAGAGTAGCTAATAAGTGTTATATAGTATCAGGTGTGTAAGAGTATGTAATAAGTGTTATGTAGTATCAGGTATGTAAGAGTAGCTAATAAGTGTTATGTAGTATCAGGTGTGTAAGAGTAACTAATTAGTGTTATATAGTATCAGGTATGTAAGAGTAGCTAATAAGTGTTATATAGTATCAGGTGTGTAAGAGTAGCTAATAAGTGTTATATAGTATCAGGTATGTAAGAGTAGCTAATAAGTGTTATATAGTATCAGGTGTGTAAGAGTAGCTAATAAGTGTTATATAGTATCAGGTGTGTAAGAGTAGCTAAGAAGTGTTATATAGTATCAGGTGTGTAAGAGTAGCTAATAAGTGTTATATAGTATCAGGTGTGTAAGAATAGCTAATAAGTGTTATATAGTATCAGGTGTGTAAGAGTAACTAATAAGTGTTATATAGTATCAGGTGTGTAAGAGTAACTAATAAGTGTTATATAGTATCAGGTATGTAAGAGTAGCTAATCAGTGTTATATAGTATCAGGTGTGTAAGAGTAGCTAATAAATGTTATATAGGATCAGGTGTGTAAGAATAGCTAATAAGTGTTATATAGTATCAGGTGTGTAAGAGTAACTAATAAGTGTTATATAGTATCAGGTGTGTAAGAGTAACTAATAAGTGTTATATAGTATCAGGTATGTAAGAGTAGCTAATCAGTGTTATATAGTATCAGGTGTGTAAGAGTAGCTAATAAGTGTTATATAGTATCAGGTGTGTAAGAATAGCTAATAAATGTTATATAGTATCAGGTGTGTAAGAGTAACTAATAAGTGTTATATAGTATCAGGTGTGTAAGAGTAACTAATAAGTGTTATATAGTATCAGGTGTGTAAGCGTAGCTAATAAGTGTTATATAGTATCAGGTGTGTAAGAGTAGCTAATAAGTGTTATAGAGTATCAGGTGTGTAAGAGTAACTAATAAGTGTTATAGAGTATCAGGTATGTAAGAGTAGCTAATAAGTGTTATATAGTATCAGGTGTGTAAGAGTAGCTAATAAGTGTTATATAGTATCAGGTGTGTAAGAGTAGCTAATAAGTGTTATATAGTATCAGGTGTGTAAGAGTAACTAATAAGTGTTATATAGTATCAGGTGTGTAAGAGTAACTAATAAGTGTTATATAGTATCAGGTGTGTAAGAGTAGCTAATAAGTGTTATATAGTATCAGGTGTGTAAGAGTAGCTAATAAGTGTTATATAGTATCAGGTGTGTAAGAGTAGCTAATAAGTGTTATATAGTATCAGGTGTGTAAGAGTAGCTAATAAGTGTTATATAGTATCAGGTATGTAAGAGTAGCTAATAAGTGTTATGTAGTATCAGGTGTGTAAGAGTAGCTAATAAGTGTTATATAGTATCAGGTGTGTAAGAGTAGCTAATAAGTGTTATATAGTATCGGGTGTGTAAGAGTAGCTAATAAGTGTTATATAGTATCGGGTGTGTAAGAGGAGCTAATAAGTGTTATATAGTATCGGGTGTGTAAGAGTAGCTAATAAGTGTTATATAGTATCGGGTGTGTAAGAGTAGCTAATAAGTGTTATATAGTATCGGGTGTGTAAGAGTAGCTAATAAGTGTTATATAGTATCAGGTGTGTAAGAGTAGCTAATAAGTGTTATATAGTATCAGGTGTGTAAGAGGAGCTAATAAGTGTTATATAGTATCAGGTGTGTAAGAGGAGCTAATAAGTGTTATATAGTATCAGGTGTGTAAGAGGAGCTAATAAGTGTTATATAGTATCAGGTGTGTAAGAGGAGCTAATAAGTGTTATATAGTATCAGGTGTGTAAGAGGAGCTAATAAGTGTTATATAGTATCAGGTGTGTAAGAGGAGCTAATAAGTGTTATATAGTATCAGGTGTGTAAGAGGAGCTAATAAGTGTTATATAGTATCAGGTGTGTAAGAGTAGCTAATAAGTGTTATATAGTATCAGGTGTGTAAGAGTAGCTAATAAGTGTTATATAGTATCAGGTGTGTAAGAGTAGCTAATAAGTGTTATATAGTATCAGGTGTGTAAGAGTAACTAATAAGTGTTATATAGTATCAGGTGTGTAAGAGTAGCTAATAAGTGTTATATAGTATCAGGTGTGTAAGAGTATCTAATAAGTGTTATATAGTATCGGGTGTGTAAGAGTAGCTAATAAGTGTTATATAGTATCGGGTGTGTAAGAGTAGCTAATAAGTGTTATATAGTATCGGGTGTGTAAGAGTAGCTAATAAGTGTTATATAGTATCGGGTGTGTAAGAGTAGCTAATAAGTGTTATATAGTATCGGGTGTGTAAGAGTAACTAATAAGTGTTATATAGTATCGGGTGTGTAAGAGTAGCTAATAAGTGTTATATAGTATCGGGTGTGTAAGAGTAGCTAATAAGTGTTATATAGTATCGGGTGTGTAAGAATAGCTAATAAGTGTTATATAGTATCAGGTGTGTAAGAGTAGCTAATAAGTGTTATATAGTATCAGGTGTGTAAGAGTAGCTAATAAGTGTTATGTAGTATCAGGTGTGTAAGAGTAACTAATAAGTGTTATGTAGTATCAGGTGTGTAAGAGTAGCTAATAAGTGTTATGTAGTATCAGGTGTGTAAGAGTAGCTAATAAGTGTTATATAGTATCAGGTGTGTAAGAGGAGCTAATAAGTGTTATATAGTATCAGGTGTGTAAGAGTAGCTAATAAGTGTTATATAGGATCAGGTGTGTAAGAATAGCTAATAAGTGTTATATAGTATCAGGTATGTAAGAGTAGCTAATAAGTGTTATATAGTATCAGGTATGTAAGAGTAGCTAATAAGTGTTATATAGTATCAGGTGTGTAAGAGTAGCTAATAAGTGTTATATAGTATCAGGTGTGTAAGAGGAGCTAATAAGTGTTATATAGTATCAGGTGTGTAAGAGGAGCTAATAAGTGTTATATAGTATCAGGTGTGTAAGAGTAGCTAATAAGTGTTATATAGTATCAGGTGTGTAAGAGGAGCTAATAAGTGTTATATAGTATCAGGTGTGTAAGAGGAGCTAATAAGTGTTATATAGTATCAGGTGTGTAAGAGTCACTAATAAGTGTTATATAGTATCAGGTGTGTAAGAGTAGCTAATTTTTGTTATATAGTATCAGGTGTGTAAGAGTAACTAATAAGTGTTATATAGTATCAGGTGTGTAAGAGTAGCTAATAAGTGTTATAGAGTATCAGGTGTGTAAGAGTAGCTAATAAGTGTTATAGAGTATCAGGTGTGTAAGAGTAGCTAATAAGTGTTATAGAGTATCAGGTGTGTAAGAGTAGCTAATAAGTGTTATAGAGTATCAGGTGTGTAAGAGTAGCTAATAAGTGTTATATAGTATCAGGTGTGTAAGAGTATCTAATAAGTGTTATATAGTATCAGGTGTGTAAGAGTAGCTAATAAGTGTTATATAGTATCAGGTGTGTAAGAGTAGCTAATAAGTGTTATATAGTATCAGGTATGTAAGAGTAGCTAATAAGTGTTATATAGTATCAGGTGTGTAAGAGTAGCTAATAAGTGTTATATAGTATCAGGTATGTAAGAGTAGCTAATAAGTGTTATATAGTATCAGGTGTGTAAGAGTAACTAATAAGTGTTATATAGTATCAGGTGTGTAAGAGTAGCTAATAAGTGTTATATAGTATCAGGTGTGTAAGAGGAGCTAATAAGTGTTATATAGTATCAGGTGTTTAAGAGGAGCTAATAAGTGTTATATAGTATCAGGTGTGTAAGAGTAGCTAATAAGTGTTATATAGTATCAGGTGTGTAAGAGGAGCTAATAAGTGTTATATAGTATCAGGTGTGTAAGAGTAGCTAATAAGTGCTATATAGTATCAGGTGTGTAAGAATAGCTAATAAATGTTATATAGGATCAGGTATGTAAGAATAGCTAATAAGTGTTATATAGTATCAGGTGTGTAAGAGTAACTAATAAGTGTTATATAGTATCAGGTGTGTAAGAGTAACTAATAAGTGTTATATAGTTTCAGGTATGTAAGAGTAGCTAATAAGTGTTATATAGTATCAGGTGTGTAAGAGTAGCTAATAAGTGTTATATAGTATCAGGTGTGTAAGAATAGCTAATAAATGTTATATAGGATCAGGTATGTAAGAATAGCTAATAATTGTTATATAGTATCAGGTGTGTAAGAGTAACTAATAAGTGTTATATAGTATCAGGTATGTACGAGTAGCTAATAAGTGTTATATAGTATCAGGTGTGTAAGAGGAGCTAATAAGTGTTATATAGTATCAGGTGTGTAAGAGTAGCTAATAAGTGTTATATAGTATCAGGTATGTAAGAGTAACTAATAAGTGTTATATAGTATCAGCTGTGTAAGAGTAGCTAATAAGTGTTATATAGTATCAGGTATGTAAGAGTAGCTAATAAGTGTTATATAGTATCAGGTGTGTAAGAGTAGCTAATAAGTGTTATATAGTAACAGGTGTGTAAGAGTAGCTAATAAGTGTTATATAGTATCAGGTGTGTAAGAGTAGCTAATAAGTGTTATGTAGTATCAGGTATGTAAGAGTAGCTAATAAGTGTTATATAGTATCAGGTATGTAAGAGTAACTAATAAGTGTTATATAGTATCAGGTGTGTAAGAGTAACTAATAAGTGTTATATAGTATCAGGTGTGTAAGAATAGCTAATAAGTGTTATATAGTATCAGGTGTGTAAGAGTAACAAATAAGTGTTATATAGTATCAGGTATGTAAGAGTAGCTAATAAGTGTTATATAGTATCAGGTGTGTAAGAGGAGCTAATAAGTGTTATATAGTATCAGGTGTGTAAGAGTAGCTAATAAGTGTTATATAGTATCAGGTGTGTAAGAGTAGCTAATAAGTGTTATATAGTATCAGGTGTGTAAGAATAGCTAATAAATGTTATATAGGATCAGGTGTGTAAGAATAGCTAATAAGTGTTATATAGTATCAGGTGTGTAAGAGTAACTAATAAGTGTTATATAGTATCAGGTATGTAAGAGTAGCTAATAAGTGTTATATAGTATCAGGTGTGTAAGAGTAGCTAATAAGTGTTATATAGTATCAGGTGTGTAAGAGTAGCTAATAAGTGTTATATATAGTATCAGGTGTGTAAGAGTAGCTAATAAGTGTTATATAGTATCAGGTGTGTAAGAGTAGCTAATAAGTGTTATATAGTATCAGGTGTGTAAGAGTAGCTAATAAGTGTTATATATAGTATCAGGTGTGTAAGAGTAGCTAATAAGTGTTATATAGTATCAGGTGTGTAAGAGTACCTAATAAGTGTTATATAGTATCAGGTGTGTAAGAGTAGCTAATAAGTGTTATATAGTATCAGGTGTGTAAGAGTAGCTAATAAGTGTTATATATAGTATCAGGTGTGTAAGAGTAGCTAATAAGTGTTATATAGTATCAGGTGTGTAAGAGTACCTAATAAGTGTTATATAGTATTAGGTATGTAAGAGTAACCAATAAGTGTTATATAGTATCGGGTGTGTAAGAGTAGCTAATAAGTGTTATATAGTATCAGGTGTGTAAGAGAAGCTAATAAGTGTTATATAGTATCAGGTGTGTAAGAGGAGCTAATAAGTGTTATATAGTACTAATAAGTGTTATATAGTATCAGGTGTGTAAGAGTAACTAATAAGTGTTATATAGTATCAGGTGTGTAAGAGGAGCTAATAAGTGTTATATAGTATCAGGTGTGTAAGAGTAGCTAATAAGTGTTATATAGTATCAGGTGTGTAAGAGTAGCTAATAAGTGTTATATAGTATCAGGTATGTAAGAGTAGCTAATAAGTGTTATATAGTATCAGGTGTGTAAGAGTAACTAATAAGTGTTATATAGTATCAGGTGTGTAATAGTAGCTAATAAGTGTTATATAGTATCAGGTGTGTAAGAGGAGCTAATAAGTGTTATGTAGTATCAGGTGTGTAAGAGGAGCTAATAAGTGTTATATAGTATCAGGTGTTTAAGAGGAGCTAATAAGTGTTATATAGTATCAGGTGTGTAAGAGTAGCTAATAAGTGTTATATAGTATCAGGTGTGTAAGAGGAGCTAATAAGTGTTATATAGTATCAGGTGTGTAAGAGTAGCTAATAAGTGTTATATAGTATCAGGTGTGTAAGAATAGCTAATAAATGTTATATAGGATCAGGTGTGTAAGAATAGCTAATAATAATTGTTATATAGTATCAGGTGTGTAAGAGTAACTAATAAGTGTTATATAGTATCAGGCTTGTAAGAGTAACTAATAAGTGTTATATAGTATCAGGTATGTAAGAGTAGCTAATAAGTGTTATATAGTATCAGGTGTGTAAGAGTAGCTAATAATTGTTATATAGTATCAGGTGTGTAAGAATAGCTAATAAATGTTATATAGGATCAGGTATGTAAGAATAGCTAATAAGTGTTATATAGTATCAGGTGTGTAAGAGTAACTAATAAGTGTTATATAGTATCAGGTGTGTACGAGTAGCTAATAAGTGTTATATAGTATCAGGTGTGTAAGAGTAACTAATAAGTGTTATATAGTATCAGGTGTGTAAGAGTAGCTAATAAGTGTTATATAGTATCAGGTGTGAAAGAGTAACTAATAAGTGTTATATAGTATCGGGTGTGTAAGAGTAGCTAATAAGTGTTATATAGTATTGGGTCTGTAAGAGTAGCTAATAAGTGTTATATAGTATCAGGTGTGTAAGAGTAGCTAATAAGTGTTATATAGTATCAGGTGTGTAAGAGTAGCTAATAAGTGTTATATAGTACTAATAAGTGTTATATAGTATCGGGTGTGTAAGAGTAGCTAATAAGTGTTATATAGTATCAGGTGTGTAAGAGTAACTAATAAATGTTATATAGTATCAGGTGTGTAAGAGTAGCTAATAAGTGATATATAGTATCAGGTATGTAAGAGTAGCTAATAATTGTTATATAGTATCAAGTGTGTAAGAGTAACTAATAAGTGTTATATAGTATCAGGTGTGTAAGAGTAGCTAATAAGTGTTATATAGTATCAGGTGTGTAAAAGTAGCTAATAAGTGTTATATAGTATCAGGTGTGTAAGAGTAGCTAATAAGTGTTATATAGTATCAGGTGTGTAAGAGTAGCTAATAAGTGTTATATAGTATCAGGTGTGTAAGAGTAGCTAATAAGTGTTATATAGTAGCAGGTGTGTAAGAGTAGCTAATAAGTGTTATATAGTATCAGGTATGTAAGAGTAGCTAATAAGTGTTATATAGTATCAGGTATGTAAGAGTAGCTAATAAGTGTTATATAGTATCAGGTGTGTAAGAGTAGCTAATAAGTGTTATATAGTATCAGGTGTGTAAGAGTAGCTAATAAGTGTTATATAGTATCAGGTGTGTAAGAGTAGCTAATAAGTGTTATACAGTATCAGGTGTGTAAGAGTAGCTAATAAGTGTTATATAGTATCAGGTGTGTAAGAGTAGCTAATAAGTGTTATATAGTATCAGGTGTGTAAGAGTAGCTAATAAGTGTTATATAGTATCAGGTGTGTAAGAGTAGCTAATAAGTGTTATATAGTATCAGGTGTGTAAGAGTAGCTAATAAGTGTTATATAGTATCAGGTGTGTAAGAGTAGCTAATAAGTGTTATATAGTATCAGGTGTGTAAGAGTAGCTAATAAGTGTTAAAATGATAAATAAGGTAAAATATGTGTGAAAATATACATGAATAATAAACAAACATGAAGGTGATAAACAAAGTGACTATATGTATTAAGTGGTGATGCCCTGGAGAGGTCCAGCCAGAACAGCTCAGGAGGCCCCACACCCAAACGCTCACCCCAAATAAACTGACACTAACAATATAAATAGGACTTACTTAAGATTATGCCTGTTGCCTGGTGCAGTCCAATGCTAGGTCCCTGCTTAAAAACATATGAGAGGGTGGGGGAGGGGTGCAAATCTAGACTGGAGCAATCTCAAGCTTCAGATGTGTGTATAAATACACATAATATGGACTATAGGGAGGGGCTCTAGACTGCACACCCTAATAGTAATGAAAGGTGCCATCATGTATAGGGAGGGGCTCTAGACTGCACACCCTAATAGTAATGACAGGTGCCATCATGTATAAGGAGGGGCTCTAGACTGCACACCCTAATAGTAATGAAAGGTGCCATCATGTACAGGGAAGGGCTCTAGACTGCACACCCTAATAGTAATGACAGGTGCCATCATCTATAGGGAGGGGCTCTAGACTGCACACCCTAATAGTAATGAAAGGTGCCATCATGTATAGGGAGGGGCTCTAGACTGCACACCCTAATAGTAATGAAAGGTGCCATCATGTATAGGGAGGGGCTCTAGACTGCACACCCTAATAGTAATGAAAGGTGCCATCATGTATAGGGAGGGGCTCTAGACTGCACACCCTAATAGTAATGAAAGGTGCCATCATGTATAGGGAGGGGCTCTAGACTGCACACCCTAATAGTAATGAAAGGTGCCATCATGTATAGGGAGGGGCTCTAGACTGCACACCCTAATAGTAATGAAAGGTGCCATCATGTATAGGGAGGGGTTCTAGACTGCACACCCTAATAGTAATGAAAGGTGCCATCATGTATAGGGAGGGGCTCTAGACTGCACACCCTAATAGTAATGAAAGGTGTCATCATGCTGAGATTTTAAAGTAACATATACAAAAAACAGAGTTGCCTGTGTCCGGAGTGGTCCAGATTTCAGGTAATCCAGAGCGCTCATCTCTATATGAAACTGGACACAGCAACAGCCCCCACCCCCAGGTAGTGTGATCATGCACATACACCTTCCCATTACAAACATGGAAGTAGGAAGGGACAGACGTGTCCTGATACATTGTTGTTGCAGTCATGGAAAACAGGCCCTCGGCGTGCCAGCTCGCGTTTCACTCTTCTTGCACTAAAATCGCAATGTGATGTGACTGCGAGGCACCGGCAGACTGCGCTGATTAATTGGTTATATGCGACACCTGTATATTTGAGTGCGACTGAGTCTGAATCTGTATACGTAGCGCTACAATGCAACGGCTTTTTTCCACGCTACGTGCCGTTGTGCTTCATTTACAGACTCAGTCGCACACAGGGCCTGATTCAGAGCCGGACGCTCTGACCAGAGCGCTCGCTCTGAATCAGGGCCCTCCTACCTCAACTTGGAGCGGCCTCCTGGCCACTCGCATAGCACCTTTGGTGCGCGACCCAGAGTGACGGATTCCCTGTCCATCGCCGGGTCTCGCGCATGCGCACCACGGACCTCCCTCCGTCGTGCGCATGTGCACTTGTGCACCATCGACCCGCTTGCGAGTGTACAGAGCTCGCGAGCGGGTCAGAATCAGGCCCACAGACATTAATCAGCGCAGTCTTCGGGTGCGTCTTATTCACATCGCATTGCGACGAAGACGCATTTTCGGGTGCAGAAGATGCTCGGCACGGGAGCTGGCGGCTGACTCATGCCGGCTATGGTGCCACATGGCGTATTGAGGCTGGATGTATGAGGACAGGTCTGTAGGATGTAGGATGTGCACATATTACCATCAGAGCCAGTATAATAAGAGACAGAGAGATGTTACATACAGAGGTTTCCTTCATCTTTTATTTTACACTCGGTTTTCTTTTCCTTATATACAGTATAAATGCACATTATTTCTTACAGCGTTCATATATGTGTATACACAGGCATATCAGGTGTTTATAAGAGTATATATAATTGTGTGTAGACATAAATATACTGATATCAGGTCAGTCCCTTGTACTTCCTGAAAAAAAAAAATATATATATAGTACTGTATATAGGCGCCAAATACTGTGTATACTGGAAGATGGGTCTTAAGCCGGCCACACACTAGACCAACTTACATCCAACGGCCAACTTGTTGATTGGTTGGAATGAAAATCTGGTAACGTATGGGAGTAAATGATGATCAGCAATTTGCTCCTAAATGCCAGAAAACAGATGAAAATGGCGTCAGACAAGTTAAATATTTGATCTAAACTATTTGTTCAAACAACAGTTTTGGTCCATTTTCATGCGTTTGGGAGCAAATTGCTGATTGTATTCCTTACCAGATTTTAATTCCAACCAATCAACTAGTTGGCTGGTTGGACAGATAATCTTTAGATGTGTGGCCAGCTTTAGGCTTCCTGAGATGCGGATCATTATCTAGTCCTAGAGGGGCGAATATATTATTGTTATTGCAGATGACGTATTACAGCCATTCTGAGAGTCCATGGAAGAACGATTATGGGGCGATGTATCACTGGGTGCACAGCGGGTAGGAGATGTATCACCGGGTGCACAGCGGGTAGGAGATGTATCACCGGGTGCACAGCGGGTAGGAGATGTATCACCGGGTGCACAGCGGGTAGGAGATGTATCACTGGGTGCACAGCGGGTAGGAGATGTATCACCGGGTGCACAGCGGGTAGGAGATGTATCACTGGGTGCACAGCGGGTAGGAGATGTATCACTGGGTGCACAGCGGGTAGGAGATGTATCACTGGGTGCACAGCGGGTAGGAGATGTATCACTGGGTGCACAGCGGGTAGGAGATGTATCACTGGGTGCACAGCGGGTAGGAGATGTATCACCGGGTGCACAGCGGGTAGGAGATGTATCACTGGGTGCACAGCGGGTAGGAGATGTATCACTGGGTGCACAGCGGGTAGGAGATGTATCACTGGGTGCACAGCGGGTAATAGGGGCTCATGTTCTCTCCGCGTATATGTCAGATATAGCTCCCTTTCCTATTGCAGCTGATAATGATAAGTGTATCATTGTACTAATGGGCTAGGCGAGTGCTGCTGGAAACCTGGCCCGGCAACAGGGGGAAACTAGGGGCACAGCCGTACCGGGCCCCGGAGCCTGGGGCCCACAGACAAACCTAGCTGTAACTGCTGGCATCACATCAGTGGCAGAACGTCCTGCGATGCAGCCGGTGCATTGCACCAGGGCACACGGTAATGAGGGTGCCCGCAGCGGCATTGACAGCAGTACAGTAATGAGTCAGACTGATTCATTACAGTATATACTGCCACGGGCCATAGCAAAGGAGGAGGAGGTGATCCAACCCCCCCTCCCCTCTCATCGTCTCCCCTCCCTCCTGTCTCCCCCCCTCCCCTCCCCTCCCTCCTGTCTCCTCCCCTCCTGTCTCCCCCTCTCATCCCCTCCCCCCGTCTCCTCCCATCCCATCTCCTCCCCCCTCGTCTCCTCTCCCCGTCTCCTCCCCTCCGCCCCTCCTGTCTCCCCCCTCCCCTCTCCTCCCCTCCCCCCTCCCCTCTTGTCTCCCCCCCTCCTGTCTCCTCCCATCCCATCTCCTCCCCCCTCGTCCTCTCTCCCCTTGTCTCCTCTCCCCCTGTCTCCTCCCCTCCCCCCCTCCTGTCTCCCCCCCTCTCATCTCCTCCCCTTCCCCCCTCCTGTCTTCTCCCCTCCCCCTGTCTCCCCTCCTCCCCCCTCCTGTCTCCCCCCTCCCCTCTCATCTCCTCCCCTCCCCCATCCCATCTCCTCCCCCCTTGTCTCCTCCCCCTTGTCTCCTCTCCCCCCCATCTCCTCCCCTCCCCCTGTCTCCTCCCCTCCCCCCCTCCCGTCTCTGCACAAGGGCTGGGTGATAGGTGAGTCCCTTACTCACTTACTGTTAGTACACTCCCCAAGCTCTCTCTCTCTCCTTGTATTATTTCTTCCCATCTCCCCCATTGTTACGTTCCCTTCATATCCCGGCGTCACCAATAGCAGTCCCCTTCTGACCCAGCGTCACCAGTAGCAGTCCTCTTCTAACCCGGCATCACCAGTAACAGTCCCCTTCTGACACGCGTCACCAGTAGCAGTCCCCTTCTGACCCAGCGTCACCAGTAGCAGTCCCCTTCTGACCCAGCGTCACCAGTAGCAGTCCCCTTCTGACCCAATGTCACCAGTAGCAGTCCCCTTCTGACCCAGCGTCACCAGTAACAGTCCCCTTCTGACCCAGCGTCACCAGTAGAAGTCCCCTTCTGACCCAGCGTCACCAGTAGCAGTCCCCTTCTGACCCAGCATCACCAGTAGCAGTCCCCTTCTGACCCGGCGTCACCAGTAGCAGTCCCCTTCTGACCCGGCGTCACCAGTAGCAGTCCCCTTCTGACCCGGCATCACCAGTAACAGTCCCCTTCTGACCCAGCGTCACCAGTAACAGTCCCCTTCTGACCCAGCGTCACCAGTAACAGTCCCCTTCTGACCCAGTGTCACCAGTAACAGTCCCCTCTGACCCAGCGTCACCAGCAGCAGTCCCCTTGTGAACCAGTGTCACCAGTAGCAGTCCCTTCTGACCTAGCGTCACCAGTAACAGTCCCCTTTGACCCAGCGTCACCAGTAGCAGTCCCCTTTGACACTGCGTCACCAGCAGCAGTCACCTTCTGACCCGGCGTCACCAGTAGCAGCCCCCTTCTGACCCGGCGTCACCAGTAGCAGCCCCCTTCTGACCCGGCGTCACCAGTAGCAGTCACCTTCTGACCCAGCATCACCAGGCTGACCTACAGTACAGTGTGACCCAGCGTCACCAGGCTGACGTACAGTACAGTGTGACCCAGCATCACCAGGATGATATACAGTACAGTATGACCCAGCGTCACCAGGATGACATGCAGTACAGTATGACCCAGCGTCACCAGGCTGACATCAGTACAGTATGACCCAGCATCACCAGGCTGACATACAGTACAGTGTGACCCAGCGTCACCAGGCTGACGTACAGTACAGTGTGACCCAGCGTCACCAGGCTGACGTACAGTACAGTATGACCCAGCATCACCAGGCTGATGTACAGTACAGTATGACCCAGCGTCACCAGGCTGAGTCACCAGGCTGACGTACAGTATGACCCAGCGTCACCAGGCTGATATACAGTACAGTGTGACCCAGCATCACCAGGTTGACATACAGTACAGTGTGACCCAGCATCACCTGGCTGATATACAGTACAGTATGACCCAGTGTCACCAGGCTGATATACAGTACAGTATGACCCAGCGTCACCAGGCTGATATACAGTACAGTGTGACCCAGCGTCACCAGGCTGATATACAGTACAGTGTGACCCAGCATCACCAGGCTGATATACAGTACAGAGTGACCCAGCGTCACCAGGCTGACATACAGTACAGTATGACCCAGCGTCACCAGGCTGACATACAGTACAGTGTGACCCAGCGTCACCAGGCTGATATACAGTACAGTATGACCCAGCATCACCAGGCTGACATACAGTACAGTATGACCCAGTGTCACCAGGCTGACATACAGTACAGTATGACCCAGCATCACCAGGCTGATATACAGTACAGTGTGACCCAGCGTCACCAGGCTGATATACAGTACAGTATGACCCAGCATCACCAGGCTGATATACAGTACAGTGTGACCCAGCATCACCAGGCTGATATACAGTACAGTGTGACCCAGCATCACCAGGCTGATATACAGTACAGTGTGACCCAGCATCACCAGGCTGATATACAGTACAGAATGACCCAGCGTCACCAGGCTGATATACAGTACAGTATGACCCAGCGTCACCAGGCTGACATACAGTACAGTTTGACCCAGCATCACCAGGCTGACATACAGTACAGTATGACCCAGTGTCACCAGGCTGACATACAGTACAGTATGACCCTGCATCACCAGGCTGATATACAGTACCATGACCCAGCGTCACCAGGCTGATATACAGTACAGTATGACCCAGCGTCACCAGGCTGATGTACAGTACAGTATGACCCAGCGTCACCAGGCTGATGTACAGTACAGTATGACCCAGCGTCACCAGGATGACATACAGTACAGTATGACCCAGTGTCACCAGGCTGATATACAGTACAGTATGACCCAGTGTCACCAGGCTGATATACAGTACAGTGTGACCCAGTGTCACCAGGCTGACATACAGTACAGTGTGACCCAGCGTCACCAGGCTGATATACAGTACAGTATGCCGCATACTGCAAGGGTTGGGCCGGCAAATCGGAGATGTAACCCTCATTTCCCCACGCCGGTATCACAGTGGCAGCTGCGGGGAGAACGGATTAGTCTTCTCGTTGCGATCAGCAATCTGATTATAGATGGACCCTCACATCTCTGTGTGCAATAAACATTGGGAGAGTATATGATTACAGAATAACACTGGTGTAAAGCTCTGCGGGATGAACGGCTAGAATACGGGGAGTAGACAGCAATTGAAGCGTTAATCTGCATTTAGTGTTACATATGGGGTTTATTTCCTAATCTATGCTATACATTTACATTGCTTTCTACATTCTACATTTCTATACACAGGCATACAGTGTCAGGTGTTTATAAGAGTATATATATTTGCGTGTAGACATAGATAACTATATACTGATAGAAAGTCTTGCTGCAAAGCACCATGGTAGGCTCTGGATATATACAGATACACTGCAGAAAATGTGTATACTAGAAGGCGGCTCTTTCAGCTTCCTGAGGTGCAGATCATTATCTAGCCAAGGTGTAGCCAGGTATCCAGTCCTAGAGGTGCAGGTATCTGTCCTCTCTACCAGTCATACAGGTACCAGGTATCCAGTCCAAGAGTTAAAAGGTATCCATCCTCTCAACAGTCCTACAGGTATCTAAACTCTCTTCCAGGTCTCAAGGTGCCAGAGCCCAGAGCCCTGGAGGTGTGAGGTATCCAATCCTAGATATACTAGGTATCTGTCCTCTATCCCAGTCCTAAAAGTACCAGGTACCCAGTTCTGAAGGTGTCTGGATATTATTGCAATCATTGATATGTGGTGCATTTTTTAGTCAATTTGAGAGTCTACAAGTCCCATGTATAATCCAGGTGTCCATAATAGAGAGAGAAGCACACTATGGAAAGTTGCCCTGCAACACTCACTCCTCCTAATTAATTCTATTGTCTCATTACCTACAGTACATTCTCTAGCTTCTCCTCAATGTTTCCCAATGATGTCCTCTCCTTGCCCTTCTCTCACCGGGCCCCTCGGAGTCGGGCACTAGGTTTTGCTGTCAGTCTTCTCTTGGGTGACATTTTGATGACATCATGGAGAGATGGCTCTTTATATAGAGCAACTGCAAAAGAGAAGATACATGAGCCATTGTGCAAACATCGCAAAGATTCACTACTAACCCCACTTCTAACACCATATGTCCGCTCCTCACCCTCACTGAGTTTGGGCACAAAGTGCCCAGCCGGCCTGTGTCTTTTTACCCTGTTACCCTCCATGGCCCGTCCATCTTTATTAATGCCCAAGTACCATCCGCGACCAGAGCCACGCTGCCGGTAGAGTGTGGACGAGTAAGTAACAAAATAATTGTCAAAGACGCTCTCTTTGAATTGACACTCGGCTGTAAAATTAATCTGAAAGACAGAAGGAGGAGAGATGTTACCGTTCAGGCAATGTGGGCATCCAGACGGCATTCTCTACCTTCACACCAGCACTAACTAACATCGGCCATGTATTCACCCTCATGGTGTCTTAGCACAGTGGGCTTATTACACATGGCTGTACACCGGTAATACAGTAAATATTGCTATACACAGTTAATAAAATAGACATTGGGTACATGATTATGTATCACATAGCTGTAATTGCATTATACATATATAAGGAGGTTAAACAGATTATGACAATACCCCCGTGCGACATTAAGTGAAACATAACTTCTGCTCATCATATGTTATATTGAGTGTGAGGACCATGTAAGACACCGCCCAATGGGATGATGGGAAATCACAACAGCCCTCACCAAAGGCCCCAGTAACCAGAATTCAGTTGACTACATTCAGACTTTGCACATGATATCGTGATGTGTTGTCTAAAGCTGGGCATCCACTATACAATTATCTGTCAGATATCTGTCCAATCTGGCTCTATCTAGAATGAAAACCTGGTAATGTATGGGAGCAAATGACAATCATCCATTTGCTCACAAACACTGGAAAATAGCCAAAAATGGTCGTTCAGACAAATTGGTTAAAACACACAATTTTAAAAAATTTGAACAATTTTTTTGTCCTTTTTTCAGTGTTTAAAACCATATGATGGACTGTCATTTGCTCCCATACATTACCATGTTTTCCTTCCAACCATCCAGATTGGACAGATATCTGACAGATAATTGTATAGTGGATGCCCAGCTTAATACTT
Organism: Taudactylus pleione; assembly: GCA_031769625.1. Taxonomy (NCBI): domain Eukaryota; kingdom Metazoa; phylum Chordata; class Amphibia; order Anura; family Myobatrachidae; genus Taudactylus; species Taudactylus pleione. The sequence continues at coordinate 163,474 of JAUIMM010001302.1, read as the reverse complement.
ACACTTTTATTAGTGCACAATCTTAATTTAGAATTTTAGGAGTCTAATTGTCATCCTTTAATTTCTAAAAATAAGTGGGTGAAAATTAACATTTTCACATACTGTTGTAGAAATTAAGTTACAGACCCAGTCATCACCATGTAATGCAGAAGATATCACTGATATCTCCTAGTTACAATTTTCCCCGATCATTTCCGCAATTTCTACAGTCGGGAACTTGGTAGTGTTATTGTACGCCATTCTGAGATGGCGTACAGCACCCGATGTGTTCACAAGCTGCCGTTTACACTAATGACCTCTCACCTACTAAATCCAACCAGCAAACTACACCCTCACCATGTGGAAATGCTTGTTCTGGTGGTGGCAGGTTTATAGGGGTTTGTGATGTAGCAATTGCATGTGGTATGTTTTGCCCTATAGAAAACCACCAAAAAGTCTTGGTCTATTTGTGGTCAGTTTTGTCATCTGTTTACATAGGAAATGTCAAAACCGACGACAAAACAGACCACAAACACATCGTCTATAGCCGTCGGTTGCCATCTGTTTTAAACTTAGTAAATTTACCCCCCTGTCCCATTTTATCGCATGGAAATGATGTTTCACTGGAGGTTTCTAAATCCAAGCGGAGGAGAAGACAGAAGATACGTACGGAGTTATAGAGCCGTCCTTCCGAATTCATGGCCACGTACTGGCAACAAGCAGAACTCTGGATGGCCACCACTCGCAGACCCACAGGGATGACATTGAAAAGAGCTTGTTGGGCACATAAGAGAGAAGAGAGAGACGTAGAAAGTCAGAGAGGGATATTATAAAACTGGAGAACGTGGTTCCGGAGAGAGTGAGGGAGAGAGATGACAATACTGAGTCAGGACAGGGGGAACTTAGAACAAAACTGAGATACTAGAAAATTGGGAACAATGAGTCAGGGAGCGATGATCCGATTAGAGAGAACAACATGAATGAAGAATTAAAGGAGGGAATAAGAGGAGAGGCGTTACAGCGGCAGAACATACTACTCACATGTATGAAACGTATACATTAGCTTCTCCTGGTCTACAAAATCCAGGTCATTTTTATGGAGAGAAATCTGTACCAAACTGGTCCAATCCAACCGCAAATTTGCCCTATTGTACCCTGCACGTCTTCATATATTTAATGGCAAAGACTTTAGGGAATTTACATCTCCTACGGATGCCCAGGAATTTATAATTGAAGAGGATCTTGAGCGTTCAGCTACACATGAACCATCCTCCTCCGACTAATTTAGATGTACTGTATACTCTTCATATAATTCACTTTACTCTATTTTTCATTTGGATTAGAGTAATATGTTCTATATAACTGGATATCTCCTTTTTTTTATAAATGAATAGCAACTATTTCTATTTTAATGTTATTTCAATAGCGTACCTAGTTGGCTTCTATAAGATGGACAGGATGTGTTTCTCTATCCGTATATTTAACTCATGAATTTCACAGTAATTATATTCTATATATTTGATACTTTAATCCTTTGAGTATCTACTCCACTATTTATATATACCAGGTGCTACTCGGCTTATCTTAATGTTTAACGGCACTTAGTACAATTATACCATGGGCACCAGCCCTGGCAGGGAAGTTATAGATTAGTTATTTCTCAGTATTGTTGGTGTCGTATGTTTGACATTATTATTCTTCTCAAAACGATGAAGATATTTCTACATTTTTGTTTGTATTTTCCCTCATATCAGCTCTCTGATCGTGTTATTTCCCCTCCGATGTTTTCCCCTCCTCTGTCCTCCCCCATTTTTGTTTTTTTTCTAGTGACAATGTTGCCTATTCTTAAGCGATTTCTTGTAACGTATTATGAGACCACTTAACGTCTATTCATGGAATGTTAAGGATATTCACACTCCTGTAAATCGGAAGAGAATTCCTACTTATTTAAACAAAGCTCGTGCTGATATCTCCCTCTTACAGGAGACTCACCTGACGGGTACAGAGCATGCTGAGATTGGGTTATTGGGTCATAAGGTGTCAGCATTTGCTTCCTTCTCCTCTAAAGCTAGAGGCGTAGCTATATTAGTGCATGAGAATTACAATACACCACACTACCACTGACCCAGATGGCAGATTTGTCAGTGTAGACGTTACCATTAATGATCATAGATATATTGTTGCCTATGCATCAAATGTCTGCAGTAAAACTTTTTAAAAAATGTATTGTGAAGTTATACCCTCATTCAGACGCACATATTCTATTGGGAGGAGATTTAAATACTGAGGCACCCACCACACTTGATAGACAATCTAGAGCCTCACGCGTTGTACACAGTCCCAATATTGGCATTCCCTATATTTGTCAGCAACTTGGTCTGACGGATATTTGGAGATTGCACAACCCAACATCTCGAGAAGTTTCCTATTTTTTCCCTCCTCATAAATCCTTTTCCCGAATAGATTATTGGCTTACTTCCTCCTCTATAGCAACTTCAGTCATAGATACTGGTCTGGATCCTATTGCGGTCTCTGACCGTGCACCAATTTGGATCCGTTTAGCCCCTGCCAGTAGTGTGGGCTCTCATAGACAATGGCTTTTCCCATCCATGTTAGCTAATTCCCAGAAATTTCAAGATATGCTCCGTGCTGAATGGGATACTTTTGTTTTTAATAATGCAGCACATGTTCAGGACCCAATTATATATTGGCAAGCAGCAAATGTGACTCTATGGGGTGCTATCATATCTTACCGTAAAATTTTAAAAAGAGATCACTAAGACTTTTTTAGAAGCCCAGGCTGATCTTACTTCTGCCAATCAAGCTATGCAACATCTCATCTCCCACTAATATCCATTCTTATAGAACTGCTAAGATACATTAGGATACAGGGAACAAAAGGTCTTACAGGAGTAAACTCTTATTTCATAAACATGGAAATCAGGCAGGTCGCTTGCTCTCTGATTTGTTGGGCAGCAGACAGCAATCTGACATTAAAGCACTCAGGAATATTGATGGACACCTGCAATATGGTGGGGAGGGTATTGTATCTATATTTCACCAATTTTATACTGACTTTTACTCACAGGATTCCCCCGACATTGAAAATCAAGACAGATTTTGGGAGAACCTTTCTTTACCACAAATTACTGGACAGCACATGTCTATGTTACTAGATCCTATAATCCCGTCAGAGGTTGGGGCAGCTATAAAAATACTGAAGCCTTTAAGATCTCCAGGTCCAGATGGGCTCACAAGTGGATTCTTCAATATCTTACAATCTCACATTATCCCCACGTTTGTAGATTTTTTTTAATACCCTTATCACAAATAACACTTTGCCTTTATATTTTAATACAGTCCTCATAAAGGTCCTCCCAAAGCTGAGACGTTCTCCGGAACTTCCATCCTCTTATCGCCCAATATCGTTGTTAAATACAGACTGTAAATTATTTACAAAAATTCTAGCTGAAAGGTTGAAATTGGTCGTTCCTACTGTTATTGACCCCGACCAGACAGGATTTATATGGGGCAGACAGTCGGTCCCTAATATTCGGAAACTACTTATGGCTACACTTCAGAAGAAGGAGTCTAATGGGGGTGGTCTGGACATCTTGCTCTCCTTAGATGCAGAGAAAGCTTTAGATCTGGTGGTCTGGGACCAACTTTATGAGACTCTAAAACAATTTGGTTTCAGTACACAATATATAGCATTGATTCAGATGATACATTCTAATCAAACTTCATAGGTTCTTAGTAATGGCTATCTCTCTTCTCCATTCTCTATCTTCAAAGGTACATGACAGGCATGTCCCTTATCCATGTTGCTTTTTGCTATAGCCCTTGAACCAACCGCAATAGCTCTAGGAGTAAATACAATTATACAGGTATTACAATAGGCTCAGTAGAGTTAAAAACATCGCTATTTGCGGGTAATATGATGTTGTTCATCTCTAACCCTTACAGTTCCCTTCCTATCATTTTGGACCTTATAGCTCTTTTTAGCTCTTTTGCGGGTTATCGGATCAATGTACAGAAATGTGAGATGCTACCTGTGACCATCGCCATGGGTTATGGCGATTCATCAAAAGCCTGTGTCATGACTGTACGTATTTTGTGTGATCTGGATAAAGTGTGTGTATTATTATAATTCCCCTAAAGGATATATTTCAGAAATGGCTGTAAAGTATGTCAAAATTGGATTGCATTAGCTAAACAGAGCAAATGGCCACGTGACAACTAGCCTGTGAAGACAAGCTTCATGGACATAACGTCTGCCCCCATCTAGGTGGCCCTGTTCGAATACAGCAAGAGGGTCGTTTGTAGCACCTTACATTAGCAGGCTTCCTACAATAAAATACCTTCAAAGCCAAGAGTGTTATCTGAGGTTTGGGTCCTGTAGCTGTGCTAATTTGCATCTACACAGGCCCTGGGAGAACAAAGGACTGTACATTTGAGCCTGAAAAGGGTGGGGGCTGCTGGGGCATGAGCAAGTCATGGAACTATAATACTCAGCATTCCCCACTGCTATGTGTTTACTTCTAGGGATAGCTGAGAGCGAAGAAGTGCTCCCCATGTCGGTCTATGGTGGTCTCCCTCCACACAGATTCTCTAAGACTTCAGTGTAAGATACCTTAGGATTCTGACTTTCTAACCTTTACTTATCTGTAATCAATCTGTGCATTTATTATTATTACTATATATATGTCTTGTTTATTTACCTATTTTTCTTGTAATTTAACCCTGGAGATATTTCTCAAGAAATACTAAAACTTTATCAGCGTGATCTCTGTGCTCTAATGAATTCCCGTGCCTGTAGAGGTCCATGCTATAATTGCGTAATCACTGTGAGTTTAAGTGAGATTTATGTGTCTGGCGAACGTAAGAGCGCTATTTTAATACTCTTTGTGGTGGCAGCTTAAGTAAAACCCACGTCACAACCACCCAGCTACGTCAGGTTGGCGTATTTGAGCGCAAGCTGGGCACGGTGTCGTGACACTACCCCTTAACTATCATAGTTCTACTTATAATTCTTCCCATCTTTGTCAACAATTTGGTGTAAAATGTGTACAAAACTCCCTTAAATACTTCGGTATTCAGATCCCAACTAACCCTTCCAATCTATACCTTAACAATTTTACACCCTCTATTAAAAATATTTTCTCTCAATTGGAAAATTGGATTAATCTCCCTCTGTATTTATTAGGCAGAATTGCCCTGATTAAATCCGTTATTTTCCCAAAATTAGCCTATAAAATGCAGATGATACCGATAGCTTTGTCTAAGATATACAATTATGTACTTCAGCTTTCACTAAATTTATATAGCAAGCAAAGAAGCCAAAGATACATAGGAGTCATTTGCTACAAAGTAGGGAGAACGGTGGCCTAGGAGGCCCAGATATAGCTGCCTTTTCTCAAGCTACGTTCTTTAGATATATCTCGGATTGGTTGCTGGTCATTTCTAATTATACAAATAAAGTGTTAGAAGAAGCTTTATTTCAGCCATATGCACCAGCTGCTTTACTTCATCTACCAAAAGCAGATATTCCTGCTAATATACGTAATCACTTATTCTTTCAGGATACTTATGCTGCTTGGAGAAGCATTTTTTTAAAAACTAACTACAGAAGATACAGTTACCAAATATATTCCTTTATGGGGCAACCCAGACTTCCCACCATCTTTGCAGAATATTTGGTTCATGCATCGGAAATGTAAAGGGATAAGTGCAATCCGAGATGTATTTGTTCCTGGTGGCTTACTTAGGTCCATCTTCCAGCAAAACATTTTTTCATGTACTTGCAAGTTCGCCTCTATGCAAACACCAAATTTCCTAAAGGCATCAACTCCACACAACCTCTGTCTAATGTGATAGGACATTTGCTACGGATACGTTCTACATATCCCTACTGAATCCGATATCTGTACCCCCATTTGTTACTAAAGGACCCTGATAGATTATGGCGTAATCTTCAGGTTACATGGTCAAGAGACCTTCCTGAATTAGGAAACATTCAAGAATTGCTTTCTCACATAGGGACTATACTAAACACATTAAGACCCTCTAGATTACATGAGGTCCATATCAAATTCATACATAGAGCATTTATTCCTCAGAAACGGAAATACATTAGTTCAGGCTCCACTGGTCAATGCCTGAAGTGTTCTATGGACAATGCATCTTATATTCATGCTTTCTGGTCTTGTTATAAGATCAAACAATTCTGGCATAAGGTTTTACAATTTATTAATGAAACCTTTGATATTAACCTGCCCTTATTACCTATCCCAATGTTATTTGTACATTTCGAAGCAAGGAAAGATGGAACAAGTATGCAGCATATTTTACCACTCTTAATCCTTATACTCACGATAGCAAAAAAGCTTATACTTTGAATTATGGATGAAGAGGAAAGCCCCTTCCATTGAAGAACTTAAAGCAATGATATTAGAACATATACATTTTGATAGTCATAATGCTCTTTCTGATATTGGACAAGGTGTGCCGAGATTCTATACTAAATGGGAACCGTACCTTCTCACTCTCCCATTCTCTACTAAATGGGAACCTTACCTTCTCAGTCTCCCATTCTATACCAAATGGGAACCGTACCTTCTCACTCTCCCATTCTATACCAAATGGGATCCTTACCTTCTCACTCTCCCATTCTCTACTAATTGGGACCCTTACCTTCTCACTCTCCCATTCTCTACTAAATTGGAAACTTACCTTTTCACTCTCCCATTCTCTACTAAATGGGACCCTTACATCCTCACACTCCCATTCTCTACTAAATGGGAAACTTACCTTCTCACTCTCCCTTTCTCTACTAAATGGGACCCTTACATCCTAACTCTCCCCTTCTATACTAAATGGGAACCTTACCTTCTCAGTCTCCCAATCTATACCAAATGGGAACCGTACCTTCTCACTCTCCCATTCTATACCAAATGGGAACCATACCTTCTCACTCTCCCATTCTATACCAAATGGGAACCGTACCTTCTCACTCTCCCATTCTATACCAAATGGGACCCGTACCTTCTCACTCTCCCATTCTATACCAAATGGGATCCTTACCTTCTCACTCTCCCATTGTCTACTAAATGGGAACTGTACCTTCTCACTCTCCCATTCTATACCAAATGGGACCCGTACCTTCTCACTCCCATTCTCTACAAAATGGGACCCTTACATTCTCACTCTCCCATTCTCTACTAAATGGGACCCGTACCTTTTCACTCTCCCATTCTCTACTAAATGGGAAACTTACCTTCTCACTCTCCCTTTCTCTACTAAATGGGAACTGTACCTTCTCACTCTCCCATTCTCTACTAAATGGGAAACTTACCTTCTCACTCTCCCTTTCTCTACTAAATGGGAAACTTACCTTCTCACTCTCCCTTTCTCTACTAAATGAGACCCTTGCCTTCTCACTCTCCCATTCTCTACTAAATGGGAAACTTACCTTCTCACTCTCCCATTCTCTACTAAATGGGAAACTTACCTTCTCACTCTCCCTTTCTCTACTAAATGGGAGCCTTACCTTCTCACTCTCCCATTCTCTACTAAATGGGACCCTTACCTTCTCACTCTCCCATTCTCTACTAAATGGGACCCTTACCTTCTCACTCTCCCATTGTATACTAAATGGGACCCGTACCTTAGCACCCTTATTACCGCCTCTCACCCATGGAGGTGCCTTAGCACCCTTATTACCGCCTCTCAACCAATGAGGAACCTTAGCACCCTTATTACCGCCTCTCAACCAATGAGGCACCTTAGCAGCCTTATTACCGCCTCTCACCCATGGAGGTGCCTTAGCACCCTTATAACTGCCTCTCACCCATGAGGTGCCTTAGCACCCTTATTACCGCCTCTCACCAATGAGGTGCCTTAGCACCCTTATTATCGCCTCTCTCCCATGAGATGCCTTAGCACCCTTTTTACCACCTCTCACCCATGAGGTGCCTTAGCACTCTTATTACCGCCTCTCACCCATGAGGTGCCTTATCACCATTATTACCGCCTCTCACCCATGAGGTGCCATAGCTCCCTTATTACCGCCTCTCACCCATGAGATGCCTTATCACCTTTATTACCGCCTCTCACCCATGAGGTGCCTTAGCACCCTTATTACTGCCTCTCACCCATGGAGGTGCCTTAGCACCCTTATTACCGCCTCTCACCCATGATGTGCCTTAGCACCCTTATTACCACCTCTCACCCATGGAGGTGCCTTAGCACCCTTATTACCACCTCTCACCCATGGAGGTGCCTTAGCACCCTTATTACCGCCTCTCACCCATGAGATGCCTTAGCACTCTTATTACCGCCTCTCACCCATGAGGTGCCTTATAACCTTTATTGCCGCCTCTCACCCATGAGGTGCCTTAGCTCCCTTATTACCGCCTCCCACCCATGAGGTGCCTTAGCACCCTTATTACCACCTCTCACCCATGAGGTGCCTTAGCACCCTTATTACCGCCTCTCACCCATGAGGTGCCTTAGCACCCTTATTACCGCCTCTCACCCATGGAGGTGCCTTATCACCTTTATTACCGCCTCTCACCCATGATGTGCCTTAGCACCCTTATTACCGCCTCTCAACCATGATTTGCCTTAGCACCCTTATTACCGCCTTTAATCCATGATTTGCCTTAGCACCCTTATTACTGCCTCTCACCCATGGAGGTGCCTTATCACACTTATTACCACCTCTCATCCATGAGGTGCCTTATCACCCTTATTACCAGCTCTCACCCATGAGGTGCCTTAGCACCCTTATTACTGCCTCTCACCCACGAGGTGCCTTATCACCCTTATTACCACCTCTCACCCATGAGGTGCCTTAGCACCCTTATTACCGCCACTCACCCATGAGGTGCCTTAGCACCCTTATTACCGCCTCTCACCCATGGAGGTGCCTTAGCACCCTTATTATCGCCTCTCTCCCATGAGATGCCTTATCACCCTTATTACCACCTCTCACCCATGGAGGTGCCTTAGCACCCTTATTACCACCTCTCACCCATGAGGTGCCTTAGCACCCTTATTACCACCTCTCACCCATGGAGGTGCCTTAGCACCCTTATTACCACCTCTCACCCATGGAGGTGCCTTAGCACCCTTATTACCACCTCTCACCCATGAGGTGCCTTAGCACCCTTATTACCACCTCTCACCCATGAGGTGCCTTAGCACCCTTTTTACCACCTCTCACCCATGGAGGTGCCTTAGCACCCTTATTACCACTCTCACCCATGAGGTGCCTTATCACCCTTATTACCGCCTCTCACCCATGAGGTGCCTTAGCACCCTTATTACCGCCTCTCACCCATGAGATGCCTTATCACCCTTTTTACCACCTCTCACCCATGAGGTGCCTTATCACCCTTATTACCGCCTCTCACCATTGAGGTGCCTTAGCACCCTTATTACCACCTCTCACCCATGATGTGCCTTAGCACCCTAATACCGCCTCTCACCCATGAGGTGCCTTATCACCTTTATTACCGCCTCTCACCCATGAGGTGCCTTAGCACCCTTATTACCACCTCTCACCCATGATGTGCCTTAGCACCCAAATACCGCCTCCCACCCATGAGGTGCCTTATCACCTTTATTACCGCCTCTCACCAATGAGGTGCCTTAGCTCCCTTATTACAGCCTCTCTACCATGAGTTGCCTTAGCACCCTTATTACCGCCTCTCAACCATGAGTTGCCTTAGCACCCTTATTACCGCCTTTCATCCATGATGTGCCTTAGCACCCTTATTACCGCCTCTCACCCATGAGATGCCTTAGCACCCTTATTACCGCCTCTCACCCATGAGGTGTCTTAGCACCCTTATTACCGCCTCTCACCCATGAGGTGCCTTAGCACCCTTATTACCGCCTCTCACCTATGATGTGCCTTAGCACCCTTATTACCGCCTCTCACCCATGAGGTGCCTTATCACCCTTATTACCGCCTCTCTCCCATGAGATGCCTTAGCACCCTTATTACCGCCTCTCTCCCATGAGATGCCTTAGCACCCTTATTACCACCTGTCACCCATGAGGTGCCTTAGCACCCTTATTACCGCCTCTCACCCATGATGTGCCTTAGCACCCTTATTATTACCACCTCTCACCCCTGAGGCACCTTAGCACCCTTATTATTACGGCCTCTCACCCATGGAGGTGCCTTAGCACCCTTATTACCACCTCTCACCCATGAGGTGCCTTAGCACCCTTATTACCACCTCTCACCCATGAGATGCCTTATCACCTTTATTACCGCCTCTCACCCATGAGGTGCCTCTCACCCATGGAGGTGCCTTAGCACCCTTATTACCACCTCTCACCCATGATGTGCCTTAGCACCCTTATTACCACCTCTCACCCATGGAGGTGCCTTAGCACCCTTATTACCACCTCTCACCCATGGAGGTGCCTTAGCACCCTTATTACCGCCTCTCACCCATGAGATGCCTTAGCACTCATATTACCGCCTCTCACCCATGAGGTGCCTTATAACCTTTATTACCGCCACTCACCCATGAGGTGCCTTAGCTCCCTTATTACCGCCTCTCACCCATGAGGTGCCTTAGCACCCTTATTACCGCCTCTCACCCATGAGGTGCCTTAGCACCCTTATTACCGCCTCTCACCCATAGAGGTGCCTTATCACCTTTATTACCGCCTCTCACCCATGATGTGCCTTAGCACCCTTATTACCGCCTCTCAACCATGAGTTGCCTTAGCACCCTTATTACCGCCTCTCACCCATGGAGGTGCCTTATCACACTTATTACCACCGCTCACCCATGAGGTGCCTTATCACCCTTATTACCACCTCTCACCCATGAGGTGCCTTAGCACCCTTATTACCGCCTCTCACCCACGAGGTGCCTTATCACCCTTATTACCACCTCTCACCCATGAGGTGCCTTAGCACCCTTATTACCGCCACTCACCCATGAGGTGCCTTAGCACCCTTATTACCGCCTCTCACCCATGGAGGTGCCTTAGCACCCTTATTATCGCCTCTCTCCCATGACATGCCTTAGCACCCTTATTACAACCTCTCACCCATGGAGGTGCCTTAGCACCCTTATTACCACCTCTCACCCATGAGGTGCCTTAGCACCCTTATTACCACCTCTCACCCATGGAGGTGCCTTAGCACCCTTATTACCACCTCTCACCCATGGAGGTGCCTTAGCACCGTTATTACCACCTCTCACCCATGAGGTGCCTTAGCACCCTTATTACCACCTCTCACCCATGAGGTGCCTTAGCACCCTTTTTACCACCTCTCACCCATGGAGGTGCCTTAGCACCCTTATTACCACTCTCACCCATGAGGTGCCTTATCACCCTTATTACCGCCTCTCACCCATGAGGTGCCTTAGCACCCTTATTACCGCCTCTCACCCATGAGATGCCTTATCACCCTTTTTACCACCTCTCACCCATGAGGTGCCTTATCACCCTTATTACCGCCTCTCACCCATGAGGTGCCTTAGCACCCTTATTACCACCTCTCACCCATGATGTGCCTTAGCACCCTAATACCGCCTCTCACCCATGAGGTGCCTTATCACCTTTATTACCGCCTCTCACCCATGGAGGTGCCTTAGCACCCTTATTATCGCCTCTCTCCCATGAGATGCTTAGCACCCTTATTACCACCTCTCACCCATGGAGGTGCCTTAGCGCCCTTATTACCACCTCTCACCCATGAGGTGCCTTAGCACCCTTATTACCACCTCTCACCCATGGAGGTGCCTTAGCACCCTTATTACCACCTCTCACCCATGGAGGTGCCTTAGCACCCTTATTACCACCTCTCACCCATGAGGTGCCTTAGCACCCTTATTACCACCTCTCACCCATGAGGTGCCTTAGCACCCTTTTTACCACCTCTCACCCATGGAGGTTCCTTAGCACCCTTATTACCACTCTCACCCATGAGGTGCCTTATCACCCTTATTACCGCCTCTCACCCATGAGGTGCCTTAGCACCCTTATTACCGCCTCTCACCCATGAGATGCCTTATCACCCTTTTTACCGCCTCTCACCCATGAGGTTCCTTAGCACCCTTATTACCACCTCTCACCCATGATGTGCCTTAGCACCCTAATACCGCCTCTCACCCATGAGGTGCCTTATCACCTTTATTACCGCCTCTCACCCATGAGGTGCCTTAGCACCCTTATTACCACCTCTCACCCATGATGTGCCTTAGCACCCAAACACCGCCTCCCACCCATGAGGTGCCTTATCACCTTTATTACCGCCTCTCAACAATGAGGTGCCTTAGCTCCCTTATTACAGCCTCTCAACCATGAGTTGCCTTAGCACCCTTATTACCGCCTCTCAACCATGAGTTGCCTTAGCTCCCTTATAACCGCCTTTCATCCGTGATGTGCCTTAGCACCCTTATTACCGCCTCTCACCCATGAGGTGCCTTAGCACCCTTATTACCGCCTCTCACCCATGAGGTGTCTTAGCACCCTTATTACCACCTCTCACCCAAAGGGTGCCTTAGCACCCTTATTACCGCCTCTCACCTATGATGTGCCTTAGCACCCTTATTACCACCTCTCACCCATGAGGTGCCTTATCACTCTTATTACCGCCTCTCTCCCATGAGATGCCTTATCACCCTTATTACCACCTGTCACCCATGAGGTGCCTTAGCACCCTTTTTACCGCCTCTCACCCATGATGTGCCTTAGCACCCTTATTATTACCACCTCTCACCCCTGAGGCACCTTAGCACCCTTATTATTACCGCCTCTCACCCATGGAGGTGCCTTAGCACCCTTATTACCACCTCTCACCCATGAGGTGCCTTAGCACCCTTATTACCGCCTCTCACCCATGGAGGTGCCTTATCACCCTTATTACCACCTCTCACCCATGAGGTGTCTTAGCACCCTTATTACCGCCTCTCACCCATGAGGTGCCTTAGCACCCTTATTACCGCCTCTCACCCATGATGTGCCTTAGCACCCTTATTATTACCACCTCTCACCCATGAGGTGCCTTATCACCCTTATTACCGCCTCTCTCCCATGAGATGCCTTAGCACCCTTATTACCACCTGTCACCCATGAGGTGCCTTAGCACCCTTATTACTGCCTCTCACCCATGATGTGCCTTAGCACCCTTATTATTACCACCTCTCACCCCTGAGGCACCTTAGCACCCTTATTATTACCGCCTCTCACCCATGGAGGTGCCTTAGCACCCTTATTACAACCTCTCACCCATGAGGTGCCTTAGCACCCTTATTACTGCCTCTCACCCATGGAGGTGCCTTATCACCCTTATTACCACCTCTCACCCATGATGTGCCTTAGCACCCTTATTACTGCCTCTCACCCATGAGGTGCCTTAGCACCCTTATTACCACCTCTCACCCACAAGGTGCCTTATCACCATTATTACCGCCTCTCACCCATGGAGGTGCCTCAGCACCCTTATTACCGCCTCTCACCCATGAGGTGCATCAGCACCCTTATTACCGCCTCTCACCGATGGAGGTGCCTTAGCACCCTTATTACCGCCTCTCACACATGGAGGTGACTTAGCACACTTATTACTGCCTCTCACCCATGGAGGTGCCTTAGCACCCTTATTACCGTCTCTCACCCATGAGGTGCCTTATCACCCTTATTACCACCTCTCACCCTTGAGGTGCCTTATCACCCTTATTTCCACCTCTCACCCATGATGTGCCTTATCACCCTTATTACCGCCTCTCACCCATGAGGTGCCTTATCACCCTTATTACCGCCTCTCACCCATGGAGGTGCCTTAGCACCCTTATTACCGCCTCTCACCCATGGAGGTGCCTTAGCACCCTTATTACCGCCTCTCACCCATGAGGTGCCTTATCACCCTTATTACCGCCTCTCACCCATGAGGTGCCTTATCACCCTTATTACCGCCTCTCACCCATGGAGGTGCCTTAGCACCCTTATTATTACCGCCTCTCACCCATGGTGGTGCCTTAGCACCTTTATTACCACCTCTCACCCATGATGTGCCTTAGCACCCTTATTACCGCCTCTCACACATGATGTGCCTTATCACCCTTATTACCGCCTCTCACCCATGAGGTGCCTTAGCACCCTTATTACCACCTCTCACCCATGAGGTGCTTATCACACTTATTACCGCCTCTCACCCATGGAGGTGCCTTATCACCAATATTACCGCCTTTCACCCATGGAGGTGCCTTATCTCCTTTATTACCGCCTCTCACCCATGGAGGTGCCTTAGCACATTTATTACCGCCTCTCACCCATGAGGTGCCTTAGCACCCTTATTACCGCCTCTCAACCATGATGTGCCTTAGCACCCTTATTACCGCCTCTCACCCATGGAGGTGCCTTAGCACCCTTATTACCGCCTCTCACCCATGAGGTGCCTTATCAACCTTATTACCGCCTCTCACCAATGAGGTGCCTTAGCACCCTTATTATGGCCTCTCAACCATGGAGTTGCCTTAACACCCTTATTACCTCCTGTCACCCATGATGTGCCTTAGCACCCTTATTACCGCCTCTCACCCATGGAGTTTCCTTAGCACCCTTATTACCGCCTCTCAACCATGGAGTTGCCTTAACACCCTTATTACCTCCTGTCACCCATGATGTGCCTTAGCACCCTTATTACCACCTCTCACCCATGGAGGTGCCTTAGCACCCTTATTACCGCCTCTCAACCATGGAGTTGCCTTAACACCCTTATTACCGCCTCTCACCCATGATGTGCCTTAGCACCCTTATTACCGCCTCTCACCCATGAGATGCCTTAGCACCCTTATTACCGCCTCTCACCCATGAGGTGCCTTATCACCCTTATTACCGCCTCTCTCCCATGAGGTGCCTTATCACCCTTATTACCGCCTCTCACCCATGAGGTGCCTTATCACTCTTTTTACCGCCTCTCACCCATGAGGTGCCTTAGCACCCTTATTACCGCCTCTCAACCATGGAGTTGCCTTAACACCCTTATTACCGCCTCTCACCCATGATGTACCTTAGCACCCTTATTACCGCCTCTCACCCATGGAGGTGCCTTAGCACCCTTATTACTGCCTCTCACCCATGAGGTGCCTTAGCACCCTTATTACCACCTCTCTCCCATGATGTGCCTTAGCACCCTAATACCACCTCTCACCCATGAGGTGCCTTATCACCTTTATTACCGCCTCTCACCCATGAGGTGCCTTAGCACCCTTATTACCACCTCTCACCCATGATGTGCCTTAGCACCCTAATACCGCCTCTCACCCATGAGGTGCCTTATCACCTTTATTACCGCCTCTCACCCATGAAGTGCCTTAGCTCCCTTATTACCGACTCTCACCCATGAGGTGCCTTAGCACCCTTATTACCGCCTCTCAACCATGAGTTGCCTTAGCACACTTATTACCGCCTTTCATCCATGATGTGCCTTAGCACCCTTATTACCGCCTCTCACCCAAGAAGGTGCCTTATCACCCTTTTTACCGCCTCTCACCCATGAGGTGCCTTAGCACCCTTATTACCGCCTCTCACCCATGAGGTGCCTTAGCACCCTTATTACCGCCTCTCACCCATGATGTGCCTTAGCACCCTTATTACCGCCTCTCACCCATGATGTGCCTTAGCACCCTTATTACCGCCTCTCACCCATGAGGTGCCTTAGCACCCTTATTACCGCCTCTCACCCATGAGGTGCCTTAGCACCATTATTACCACCTCTCACCCATGAGGTGCCTTAGCACCCTTATTACCGCCTCTCACCCATGGAGGTACCTTATCACTCTTATTACCACCTCTCACCCATGAGGTGCCTTATCACCCTTATTACCACCTCTCACCCATGAGGTGCCTTAGCACCTTTATTACCGCCTCTCACCCATGAGGTTCCTTAGCACCCTTATTACCGCCTCTCACCCATGAGGTGCCTTAGCACCCTTATTACTGCCTCTCACCCATGGAGGTGCCTTAGCACCCTTATTACCACCTCTCACCCATGAGGTGCCTTATCACCCTTATTACCGCCTCTCACCCATGAGGTGCCTTAGCACCCTTATTACCGCCTCTCACCCATGAGGTGCTATATCACCCTTATTACCGCCTCTCACCCATGAGATGCCTCAGCACCCTTATTACAGAATCTCACCCCTGAGGTGCCTCAGCACCCTTATTACCGCCTCTCACCCATGGAGGTGCCTTAGCACCTTTATTACCGCCTCTCACCCATGGAGGTGCCTTATCACACTTATTACCGCCTCTCACCCATGAGATGCCTTAGCACCCTTATTACCGCCTCTCACCCATGAGGTGCCTTATCACCCTTATAACCGCCTCTCTCCCATGAGGTGCCTTATCACCCTTATTACCGCCTCTCACCCATGAGGTGCCTTATCACCCTTATTACCGCCTCTCACCCATGAGGTGCCTTAGCACCCTTATTACCGCCTCTCACCCATGAGGTGCCTTAGCACCCTTATTACCACCTTTCATCCATGATGTGCCTTAGCACCCTTATTACCGCCTCTCACCCATGGAGGTGCCTTATCACCCTTAT
The DNA here is from genome assembly GCA_031769625.1 of Taudactylus pleione. Lineage (NCBI taxonomy): Eukaryota > Metazoa > Chordata > Amphibia > Anura > Myobatrachidae > Taudactylus > Taudactylus pleione. Next base: position 146,910 of record JAUIMM010001302.1, on the reverse strand, counting down.
TACCGCCTCTCACCCATGAGGTGCCTTAGCACCCTTATTACCGCCTCTCACCCATGAGGTGCCTTAGCACCCTTATTACCGCCTCTCACCCATGAGGTGCCTTAGCACCCTTATTACCGCCTCTCACCCATGATGTGCCTTAGCACCCTTATTACCGCCTCTCAACCATGAGTTGCCTTAGCACCCTTATTACCGCCTTTCATCCATGATGTGCCTTAGCACCCTTATTACCGCCTCTCACCCAAGAAGGTGCCTTATCACCCTTATTACCGCCTCTCACCCATGAGGTGCCTTAGCACCCTTATTACCGCCTCTCACCCATGATGTGCCTTAGCACCCTTATTACCGCCTCTCACCCATGAGGTGCCTTAGCACCATTATTACCACCTCTCACCCATGAGGTGCCTTAGCACCCTTATTACCACCTCTCACCCATGGAGGTGCCTTATCACTCTTATTACCACCTCTCACCCATGAGGTGCCTTATCACCCTTATTACCACCTCTCACCCATGAGGTGCCTTAGCACCCTTATTACCGCCTCTCACCCATGAGGTTCCTTAGCACCCTTATTACCGCCTCTCACCCATGAGGTGCCTTAGCACCCTTATTACCGCCTCTCACCCATGGAGGTGCCTTAGCACCCTTATTACCACCTCTCACCCATGAGGTGCCTTATCACCCTTATTACCGCCTCTCACCCATGAGGTGCCTTAGCACCCTTATTACCGCCTCTCACCCATGAGGTGCTATATCACCCTTATTACCGCCTCTCACCCATGAGGTGCCTTAGCACCCATATTACCGCCTCTCACCCCTGAGGTGCCTCAGCACCCTTATTACCGCCTCTCGCCCATGGAGGTGCCTTAGCACCTTTATTACCGCCTCTCACCCATGGAGGTGCCTTATCACCCTTATTACCGCCTCTCACCCATGAGATGCCTTAGCACCCTTATTACCGCCTCTCACCCATGAGGTGCCTTATCACCCTTATAACCGCCTCTCTCCCATGAGGTGCCTTATCACCCTTATTACCGCCTCTCACCCATGAGGTGCCTTATCACCCTTATTACCGCCTCTCACCCATGAGGTGCCTTAGCACCCTTATTACCGCCTCTCACCCATGATGTGCCTTAGCACCCTTATTACCACCTTTCATCCATGATGTGCCTTAGCACCCTTTTTACCACCTCTCACCCATGGAGGTGCCTTATCACACTTATTACCACCTCTCACCCATGAGGTGCCTTAGCACCCTTATTACCGCCTCTCACCCACGAGGTGCCTTATCACCCTTATTACCACCTCTCACCCATGAGGTGCCTTAGCACCCTTATTACCGCCACTCACCCATGAGGTGCCTTAGCACCCTTTTTACCACCTCTCACCCATGGAGGTGCCTTAGCACCCTTATTACCACTCTCACCCATGAGGTGCCTTATCACCCTTATTACCGCCTCTCACCCATGAGGTGCCTTAGCACCCTTATTACCGCCTCTCACCCATGAGATGCCTTATCACCCTTTTTACCACCTCTCACCCATCAGGTGCCTTATCACCCTTATTACCGCCTCTCACCCATGAGGTGCCTTAGCACCCTTATTACCACCTCTCACCCATGATGTGCCTTAGCACCCTAATACCGCCTCTCACCCATGAGGTGCCTTATCACCTTTATTACTGCCTCTCACCCATGAGGTGCCTTAGCACCCTTATTACCACCTCTCACCCATGATGTGCCTTAGCACCCAAATACCGCCTCCAACCCATGAGGTGCCATATCACCTTTATTACCGCCTCTCACCAATGAGGTGCCTTAGCTCCCTTATTACCGCCTCTCAACCATGAGTTGCCTTAGCACCCTTATTACCGCCTCTCACCCATAAGGTGCCTTATAAGCCTTATTACCGCCTCTCACCCATGAGGTGCCTTAGCTCCCTTATTACCGCCTCTCACCCATGAGGTGCCTTAGCACCCTTATTACCACCTCTCACCCATGAGGTGCCTTAGCACCCTTATTACCGCCTCTCACCCATGAGGTGCCTTAGTACCCTTATTACCGCCTCTCACCCATGGAGGTGCCTTATCACCTTTATTACCGCCTCTCACCCATGATGTGCCTTAGCACCCTTATTACCGCCTCTCACCCACGAGGTGCCTTAGCACCCTTATTACCGCCTTTCATCCATGAGGTGCCTTAGCACCCTTATTACCGCCACTCACCCATGAGGTGCCTTAGCACCCTTATTACCGCCTCTCACCCATGGAGGTGCCTTAGCACCCTTATTATCGCCTCTCTCCCATGAGATGCCTTAGCACCCTTATTACCACCTCTCACCCATGGAGGTGCCTTAGCACCCTTATTACCACCTCTCACCCATGAGGTGCCTTAGCACCCTTATTACCACCTCTCACCCATGGAGGTGCCTTAGCACCCTTATTACCACCTCTCACCCATGGAGGTGCCTTAGCACCCTTATTACCACCTCTCACCCATGAGGTGCCTTAGCACCCTTATTACCACCTCTCACCCATGAGGTGCCTTAGCACCCTTTTTACCACCTCTCACCCATGGAGGTGCCTTAGCACCCTTATTACCACTCTCACCCATGAGGTGCCTTATCACCCTTATTACCGCCTCTCACCCATGAGGTGCCTTAGCACCCTTATTACCGCCTCTCACCCTTGAGATGCCTTATCACCCTTTTTACCACCTCTCACCCATGAGGTGCCTTATCACCCTTATTACCGCCTCTCACCCATGAGGTGCCTTAGCACCCTTATTACCACCTCTCACCCATGATATGCCTTAGCACCCAAATACCGCCTCCCACCCATGAGGTGCCTTATCACCTTTATTACCGCCTCTCACCAATGAGGTGCCTTAGCTCCCTTATTACAGCCTCTCAACCATGAGTTGCCTTAGCACCCTTATTACCGCCTCTCAACCATGAGGTGCCTTATCACCCTTATTACCACCTCTCACCCTTGAGGTGCCTTATCACCCTTATTACCGCCTCTCACCCATGAGGTGCCTTATCACCCTTATTACCGCCTCTCACCCATGGAGGTGCCTTAGCTCCCTTATTACAGCCTCTCAACCATGAGTTGCCTTAGCACCCTTATTACCGCCTTTCATCCATGATGTGCGTTAGCACCCTTATTACCGCCTCTCACCCATTACGTGCCTTAGCACCCTTATTACCACCTCTCACCCATGAGGTGTCTTAGCACCCTTATTACCGCCTCTCACCCATGAGGTGCCTTAGCACCCTTATTACCACCTCTCACCTATGATGTGCCTTAGCACCCTTATTACCACCTCTCACCCATGAGGTGCCTTATCACCCTTATTACCGCCTCTCTCCCATGAGATGCCTTAGCACCCTTATTACCACCTGTCACCCATGAGGTGCCTTAGCACCCTTATTACCGCCTCTCACCCATGATGTGCCTTAGCACCCTTATTATTACCACCTCTCACCCCTGAGGCACCTTAGCACCCTTATTATTACCGCCTCTCACCCATGGAGGTACCTTAGCACCCTTATTACCACCTCTCACCCATGAGGTGCCTTAGAACCCTTATTACCGCCTCTCACCCATGGAGGTGCCTTATCACCCTTATTACCACCTCTCACCCATGAGGTGTCTTAGCACCCTTATTACCACCTCTCACCCATGAGGTGCCTTAGCACCCTTATTACCGCCTCTCACCCATGATGTACCTTAGCACCCTTATTATTACCGCCTCTCACCCATGAGGTGCCTTATCACCCTTATTACCGCCTCTCTCCCATGAGATGCCTTAGCACCCTTATTACCACCTGTCACCCATGAGGTGCCTTAGCACCCTTATTACCGCCTCTCACCCATGATGTGCCTTAGCACCCTTATTATTACCACCTCTCACCCCTGAGGCACCTTAGCACCCTTATTATTACCGCCTCTCACCCATGGAGGTGCCATAGCACCCTTATTACAACCTCTCACCCATGAGGTGCCTTAGCACCCTTATTACTGCCTCTCACCCATGGAGGTGCCTTATCACCCTTATTACCACCTCTCACCCATGATGTGCCTTAGCACCCTTATTACCGCCTCTCACCCATGAGGTGCCTTAGCACCCTTATTACCACCTCTCACCCACGAGGTGCCTTATCACCATTATTACCGCCTCTCCCCCATGGAGGTGCCTCAGCACCCTTATTACCGCCTCTCACCCATGAGGTGCCTCAGCACCCTTATTAACGCCTCTCACCGATGGAGGTGCCTTAGCACCCTTATTACCGCCTCTCACACATGGAGGTGACTTAGCACACTTATTACCGCCTCTCACCCATGGAGGTGCCTTAGCACCCTTATTACCGCCTCTCACCCATGAGGTGCCTTATCACCCTTATTACCGCCTCTCACCCTTGAGGTGCCTTATCACCCTTATTTCCACCTCTCACCCATGATGTGCCTTATCACCCTTATTACCGCCTCTCACCCATGAGGTGCCTTATCACCCTTATTACCGCCTCTCACCCATGGAGGTGCCTTAGCACCCTTATTAACGCCTCTCACCCATGAGGTGCCTTATCACCCTTATTACCGCCTCTCACCCATGAGGTGCCTTATCACCCTTATTACCGCCTCTCACCCATGGAGGTGCCTTAGCACCCTTATTACCGCTTCTCACCCATGGAGGTGCCTTAGCACCTTTATTACCACCTCTCAACCATGATGTGCCTTAGCACCCTTATTACCGCCTCTCACCCATGATGTGCCTTATCACCCTTATTACCGCCTCTCAACCATGAGGTGCCTTAGCACCCTTATTACCACCTCTCACCCATGAGGTGCCTTATCACACTTATTACCGCCTCTCACCCATGGAGGTGCCTTATCACCAATATTACCGCCTTTCACCCATGGAGGTGCCTTATCTCCTTTATTACCGCCTCTCACCCATGGAGGTGCCTTAGCACCTTTATTACCGCCTCTCACCCATGAGGTGCCTTAGCACCCTTATTACCGCCTCTCAACCATGATGTGCCTTAGCACCCTTATTACCGCCTCTCACCCATGGAGGTGCCTTAGCACCCTTATTACCGCCTCTCACCCATGAGGTGCCTTATCAACCTTATTACCGCCTCTCACCAATGAGGTGCCTTAGCACCCTTATTATGGCCTCTCAACCATGGAGTTGCCTTAACACCCTTATTACCTCCTGTCACCCATGATGTGCCTTAGCACCCTTATTACCGCCTCTCACCCATGGAGTTGCCTTAGCACCCTTATTACCGCCTCTCAACCATGGAGTTGCCTTAACACCCTTATTACCTCCTGTCACCCATGATGTGCCTTAGCACCCTTATTACCACCTCTCACCCATGGAGGTGCCTTTGCACCCTTATTACCGCCTCTCAACCATGGAGTTGCCTTAACACCCTTATTACTGCCTCTCACCCATGATGTGCCTTAGCACCCTTATTACCGCCTCTCACCCATGGAGATGCCATAGCACCCTTATTACCGCCTCTCACCCATGAGGTGCCTTATCACCCTTATTACCGCCTCTCTCCCATGAGGTGCCTTATCACCCTTATTACCGCCTCTCACCCATGAGTTGCCTTATCACTCTTATTACCGCCTCTCACCCATGAGGTGCCTTAGCACCCTTATTACCACCTCTCAACCATGGAGTTGCCTTAACACCCTTATTACCGCCTCTCACCCATGATGTACCTTAGCACCCTTATTACCGCCTCTCACCCATGGAGGTGCCTTAGCACCCTTATTACCGCCTCTCACCCATGAGGTGCCTTAGCACCCTTATTACCACCTCTCTCCCATGATGTGCCTTAGCACCCTAATACCGCCTCTCACCCATGAGGTGCCTTATCACCTTTATTACCGCTTCTCACCCATGAGGTGCCTTAGCACCCTAATACCGCCTCTCACCCATGAGGTGCCTTATCACCTTTATTACCGCCTTTCACCCATGAGGTGCCTTAGCTCCCTTATTACCGCCTCTCACCCATGAGGTGCCTTAGCACCCTTATTACCGCCTCTCAACCATGAGTTGCCTTAGCACCCTTATTACCGCCTTTCATCCATGATGTGCCTTAGCACCCTTATTACCGCCTCTCACCCAAGAAGGTGTCTTAGCACCCTTATTACCGCCTCTCACCCATGAGGTGCCTTAGCACCCTTATTACCGCCTCTCACCCATGATGTGCCTTAGCACCCTTATTACCGCCTCTCACCCATGATGTGCCTTAGCACCCTTATTACCGCCTCTCACCCATGAGGTGCCTTAGCACCCTTATTACCGCCTCTCACCCATGAGGTGCCTTATCACCCTTATTACCACCTCTCACCCTTGAGGTGCCTTATCACCCTTATTTCCACCTCTCACCCATGATGTGCCTTATCACCCTTATTACCGCCTCTCACACATGGAGGTGACTTAGCACACCTATTACCACCTCTCACCCATGGAGGTGCCTTAGCACCCTTATTACCGCCTCTCACCCATGAGGTGCCTTATCACCCTTATTACCACCTCTCACCCTTGAGGTGCCTTATCACCCTTATTTCCACCTCTCACCCATGATGTGCCTTATCACCCTTATTACCGCCTCTCACCCATGAGGTGCCTTATCACCCTTATTACCACCTCTCACCCATGGAGGTGCCTTAGCTCCCTTATTACAGCCTCTCAACCATGAGTTGCCTTAGCACCCTTATTACCGCCTCTCAACCATGAGTTGCCTTAGCACCCTTATTACCGCCTTTCATCCATGATGTGCCTTAGCACCCTTATTACCGCCTCTCACCCATGAGGTGCCTTAGCACCCTTATTACCGCCTCTCACCCATGAGGTGTCTTAGCACCCTTATTACCGCCTCTCACCCATGAGGTCCCTTAGCACCCTTATTACCGCCTCTCACCTATGATGTGCCTTAGCACCCTTATTACCACCTCTCACCCATGAGGTGCCTTATCACCCTTATTACCGCCTCTCTCCCATGAGATGCCTTAGCACCCTTATTACCACCTGTCACCCATGAGGTGCCTTAGCACCCTTATTACCGCCTCTCACCCATGATGTGCCTTAGCACCCTTATTATTACCTCCTCTCACCCCTGAGGCACCTTAGCACCCTTATTATTACCGCCTCTCACCCATGGAGGTGCCTTAGCACCCTTATTACCACCTCTCACCCATGAGGTGCCTTAGCACCCTTATTACCGCCTCTCACCCATGGAGGTGCCATATCACCCTTATTACCACCTCTCACCCATGAGGTGTCTTAGCACCCTTATTACCACCTCTCACCCATGAGGTGCCTTAGCACCATTATTACCGCCTCTCACCCATGATGTACCTTAGCACCCTTATTATTACCGCCTCTCACCCATGAGGTGCCTTATCACCCTTATTACCGCCTCTCTCCCATGAGATGCCTTAGCACCCTTATTACCACCTGTCACCCATGAGGTGCCTTAGCACCCTTATTACTGCCTCTCACCCATGATGTGCCTTAGCACCCTTATTATTACCACCTCTCACCCCTGAGGCACCTTAGCACCCTTATTATTACCGCCTCTCACCCATGGAGGTGCCTTAGCACCCTTATTACAACCTCTCACCCATGGAGGTGCCTTAGCACCCTTATTACAACCTCTCACCCATGGTGGTGCCTTAGCACCCTTATTACAACCTCTCACCCATGGAGGTGCCTTAGCACCCTTATTACTGCCTCTCTCCCATGGAGGTGCCTTATCACCCTTATTACCACCTCTCACCCATGATGTGCCTTAGCACCCTTATTACCGCCTCTCACCCATGAGGTGCCTTAGCACCCTTATTACCACCTCTCACCCACGAGGTGCCTTATCACCATTATTACCGCCTCTCACCCATGGAGGTGCCTCAGCACCCTTATTGCCGCCTCTCACCCATGAGGTGCCTCAGCACCCTTATTACCGCCTCTCACCGATGGAGGTGCCTTAGCACCCTTATTACCGCCTCTCACACATGGAGGTGACTTAGCACACTTATTACCGCCTCTCACCCATGGAGGTGCCTTAGCACCCTTATTACCGCCTCTCACCCATGAGGTGCCTTATCACCCTTATTACCGCCTCTCACCCTTGAGGTGCCTTATCACCCTTATTTCCACCTCTCACCCATGATGTGCCTTATCACCCTTATTACCGCCTCTCACCCATGAGGTGCCTTATCACTCTTATTACCGCCTCTCACCCATGGAGGTGCCTTAGCACCCTTATTAACGCCTCTCACCCATGAGGTGCCTTATCACCCTTATTACCGCCTCTCACCCATGAGGTGCCTTATCACCCTTATTACCGCCTCTCACCCATGGAGGTGCCTTAGCACCCTTATTACCACCTCTCACCCATGGAGGTGCCTTAGCACCTTTATTACCACCTCTCACCCATGATGTGCCTTAGCACCCTTATTACCGCCTCTCACCCATGATGTGCCTTATCACCCTTATTACCGCCTCTCAACCATGAGGTGCCTTAGCACCCTTATTACCACCTCTCACCCATGAGGTGCCTTATCACACTTATTACCGCCTCTCACCCATGGAGGTGCCTTATCACCAATATTACCGCCTTTCACCCATGGAGGTGCCTTATCTCCTTTATTACCGCCTCTCACCCATGGAGGTGCCTTAGCACCTTTATTACCGCCTCTCACCCATGAGGTGCCTTAGCACCCTTATTACCGCCTCTCAACCATGATGTGCCTTAGCACCCTTCTTACCGCCTCTCACCCATGGAGGTGCCTTAGCACCCTTATTACCGCCTCTCACCCATGAGGTGCCTTATCAACCTTATTACCGCCTCTCACCAATGAGGTGCCTTAGCACCCTTATTATGGCCTCTCAACCATGGAGTTGCCTTAACACCCTTATTACCTCCTGTCACCCATTATGTGCCATAGCACCCTTATTACCGCCTCTCACCCATGGAGTTGCCTTAGCACCCTTATTACCGCCTCTCAACCATGGAGTTGCCTTAACACCCTTATTACCTCCTGTCACCCATGATGTGCCTTAGCACCCTTATTACCACCTCTCACCCATGGAGGTGCCTTTGCACCCTTATTACCGCCTCTCAACCATGGATTTGCCTTAACACCCTTATTACTGCCTCTCACCCATGATGTGCCTTAGCACCCTTATTACTGCCTCTCACCCATGGAGATGCCATAGCACCCTTATTACCGCCTCTCACCCATGAGGTGCCTTATCACCCTTATTACCGCCTCTCTCCCATGAGGTGCCTTATCACCCTTATTACCGCCTCTCACCCATGAGTTGCCTTATCACTCTTATTACCGCCTCTCACCCATGAGGTGCCTTAGCACCCTTATTACCGCCTCTCAACCATGGAGTTGCCTTAACACCCTTATTACCGCCTCTCACCCATGATGTACCTTAGCACCCTTATTACCGCCTCTCACCCATGGAGGTGCCTTAGCACCCTTATTACCGCCTCTCACCCATGAGGTGCCTTAGCACCCTTATTACCACCTCTCTCCCATGATGTGCCTTAGCACCCTAATACCGCCTCTCACCCATGAGGTGCCTTATCACCTTTATTACTGCCTCTCACCCATGAGGTGCCTTAGCACCCTAATACCGCCTCTCACCCATGAGGTGCCTTATCACCTTTATTACCGCCTTTCACCCATGAGGTGCCTTAGCTCCCTTATTACCGCCTCTCACCCATGAGGTGCCTTAGCACCCTTATTACCGCCTCTCAACCATGAGTTGCCTTAGCACCCTTATTACCGCCTTTCATCCATGATGTGCCTTAGCACCCTTATTACCGCCTCTCACCCAAGAAGGTGCCTTAGCACCCTTATTACCGCCTCTCACCCATGAGGTGCCTTAGCACCCTTATTACCGCCTCTCACCCATGATGTGCCTTAGCACCCTTATTACCGCCTCTCACCCATGATGTGCCTTAGCACCCTTATTACCGCCTCTCACCCATGAGGTGCCTTAGCACCCTTATTACCGCCTCTCACCCATGAGGTGCCTTAGCACCATTATTACCGCCTCTCACCCATGAGGTGCCTTAGCACCCTTATTACCGCCTCTCACCCATGGAGGTGCCTTATCACTCTTATTACCGCCTCTCACCCATGAGGTGCCTTATCACCCTTATTACCACCTCTCACCCATGAGGTGCCTTAGCACCCTTATTACCGCCTCTCACCCATGAGGTGCCTTAGCACCCTTATTACCGCCTCTCACCCATGAGGTGCCTTAGCACCCTTATTACCGCCTCTCACCCATGGAGGTGCCTTAGCACTCTTATTACCACCTCTCACCCATGAGGTGCCTTATCACCCTTATTACCGCCTCTCACCCATGAGGTGCCTTATCACACTTATTACCGCCTCTCACCCATGAGGTGCCTTAGCACCCTTATTACCGCCTCTCACCCATGAGGTGCTATATCACCCTTATTACCGCCTCTCACCCATGAGGTGCCTTAGCACCCTTATTACCGCCTCTCACCCCTGAGGTGCCTCAGCACCCTTAATACCGCCTCTCACCCAAGGAGGTGCCTTAGCACCTTTATTACTGCCTCTCACCCATGGAGGTGCCTTATCACACTTATTACCGCCTCTCACCCATGAGATGCCTTAGCACCCTTATTACCGCCTCTCACCCATGAGGTGCCTTATCACCCTTATAACCGCCTCTCACCCATGAGGTGCCTTATCACCCTTATTACGCCTCTCACCCATGAGGTGCCTTATCACCCTTATTACCGCCTCTCACCCATGAGGTGCCTTAGCACCCTTATTACCGCCTCTCACCCATGAGGTGCCTTATCACCGTTATTACCGCCTCTCACCCATGAGGTGCCTTATCACCCTTATTACCGCCTCTCACCCATGGAGGTGCGTTATCACCCTTATTACCGCCTCTCACCCATGGAGGTGCCATAGCACCCTTATTACCACCTTTCATCCATGAGGTGCCTTATCACCCTTATTACCGCCTTTCATCCATGAGGTGCCTTATCACCTTTATTACCGCCTCTCACCCATGGAGGTGCCTTAGCACCCTTATTACCGCCTCTCACCCATGGAGGTGCCTTAGCACCCTTATTATTACCACCTCTCACCCCTGAGGCACATTAGAACCCTTATTATTACCACCTCTCACCAATGAGGTGCCTTATCACCCTTATTACCGCCTCTCTCTCATGAGATGCCTTAGCACCCTTATTACCACCTGTCACCCATGAGGTGCCTTAGCACCCTTATTACCGCCTCTCACCCATGATGTGCCTTAGCACCCTTATTATTACCACCTCTCACCCCTGAGGCACCTTAGCACCCTTATTATTACCGCCTCTCACCCATGGAGATGCCTTAGCACCCTTATTATTACCACCTCTCACCCCTGAGGCACCTGAGCACCCTTATTATTACCGCCTCTCACCCATGGAGGTGCCTTAGCACCCTTATTACCGCCTCTCACCCATGAGGTGCCTTATCACCCTTAATACCGCCTCTCACCCATGATGTGCCTTATCACCCTTATTACCGCCTCTCACCCATGAGGTGCCTTATCACCCTTATTACCGCCTCTCACCCATGGAGGTGCTTTAGCACCCTTATTACCGCCTCTCACCCATGAGGTGCCTTATCACCCTTATTACCGCCTCTCACCCATGAGGTGCCTTATCACCCTTATTACCGCCTCTCACCCATGGAGGTGCCTTAGCACCCTTATTACCGCCTCTCACCCATGGAGGTGCCTTAGCACCTTTATTACCACCTCTCACCCATGATGTGCCTTAGCACCCTTATTACCGCCTCTCACCCATGATGTGCCTTATCACCCTTATTACCGCCTCTCACCCATGAGGTGCCTTAGCACCCTTATTACCACCTCTCACCCATGAGGTGCCTTATCACACTTATTACCGCCTCTCACCCATGGAGGTGCCTTATCACCAATATTACCGCCTTTCATCCATGGAGGTGCCTTATCTCCTTTATTACCGCCTCTCACCCATGGAGGTGCCTTAGCACCTTTTTTTACCGCCTCTCACCCATGAGGTGCCTTAGCACCCTTATTACCGCCTCTCAACCATGATGTGCCTTAGCACCCTTATTACCGCCTCTCACCCATGGAGGTGCCTTAGCACCCTTATTACCGCCTCTCACCCATGAGGTGCCTTATCACCCTTATTACCGCCTCTCACCAATGAGGTGCCTTAGCACCCTTATTATAGCCTCTCAACCATGGAGTTGCCTTAACACCCTTATTACCTCCTGTAACCCATTATGTGCCTTAGCACCCTTATTACCGCCTCTCACCCATGGAGTTGCCTTAGCACCCTTATTACCGCCTCTCAACCATGGAGTTGCCTTAACACCCTTATTACCTCCTGTCACCCATGTGCCTTAGCACCCTTATTACCACCTCTCACCCATGGAGGTGCCTTAGCACCCTTATTACTGCCTCTCAACCATGGAGTTGCCTTAACACCCTTATTACCGCCTCTCACCCATGATGTGCCTTAGCACCCTTATTACCGCCTCTCACCCATGGAGATGCCTTAGCACCCTTATTACCGCCTCTCACCCATGAGGTGCCTTATCACCCTTATTACCGCCTCTCTCCCATGAGGTGCCTTATCACCCTTATTACCGCCTCTCACCCATGAGGTGCCTTATCACTCTTATTACCGCCTCTCACCCATGAGGTGCCTTAGCACCCTTATTACCGCCTCTCAACCATGGAGTTGCCTTAACACCTTTATTACCGCCTCTCACCCATGATGTACCTTAGCACCCTTATTACCGCCTCTCACCCATGGAGGTGCCTTAGCACCCTTATTACCGCCTCTCACCCATGAGGTGCCTTAGCACCCTTATTACCAACTCTCTCCCATGATGTGCCTTAGCACCCTAATACCGCCTCTCACCCATGAGGTGCCTTATCACCTTTATTACCGCCTCTCACCCATGAGGTGCCTTAGCACCCTTATTACCACCTCTCACCCATGATGTGCCTTAGCACCCCAATACCGCCTCTCACCCATGAGGTGCCTTATCACCTTTATTACCGCCTCTAACCCATGAGGTGCCTTAGCTCCCTTATTACCGCCTCTCACCCATGAGGTGCCTTAGCACCCTTATTACCGCCTCTCAACCATGAGTTGCCTTAGCACCCTTATTACCGCCTCTCACCCATGATGTGCCTTAGCACCCTTATTACCGCCTCTCACCCATGAGGTGCCTTAGCACCCTTATTACCGCCTCTCACCCATGAGGTGCCTTAGCACCATTATTACCGCCTCTCACCCATGAGGTGCCTTAGCACCCTTATTACCGCCTCTCACCCATGGAGGTGCCTTATCACTCTTATTACCACCTCTCACCCATGAGGTGCCTTATCACCCTTATTACCACCTCTCACCCATGAGGTGCGTTAGCACCCTTATTACTGCCTCTCACCCATGAGGTTCCTTAGCACCCTTATTACCGCCTCTCACCCATGAGGAGCCTTAGCACCCTTATTACCGCCTCTCACCCATGGAGGTGCCTTAGCACCCTTATTACCACCTCTCACCCATGAGGTGCCTTATCACCCTTATTACCGCCTCTCACCCATGAGGTGCCTTATCACACTTATTACCGCCTCTCACCCATGAGGTGCCTTATCACCCTTATTACCGCCTCTCACCCATGAGGTGCTTTACCGCCTCTCACCCATGAGGTGCCTTAGCACCCTTATTACCGCCTCTCACCCATGAGGTGCCTTATCACCCTTATTACCGCCTCTCACCCATGAGGTGCCTTAGCACCCTTATTACCGCCTCTCACCCATGGAGGTGCCTTATCACTCTTATTACCACCTCTCACCCATGAGGTGCCTTATCACCCTTATTACCACCTCTCACCCATGAGGTGCGTTAGCACCCTTATTACTGCCTCTCACCCATGAGGTTCCTTAGCACCCTTATTACCGCCTCTCACCCATGAGGAGCCTTAGCACCCTTATTACCGCCTCTCACCCATGGAGGTGCCTTAGCACCCTTATTACCACCTCTCACCCATGAGGTGCCTTAGCACCCTTATTACCGCCTCTCACCCATGGAGGTGCCTTATCACTCTTATTACCACCTCTCACCCATGAGGTGCCTTATCACCCTTATTACCACCTCTCACCCATGAGGTGCGTTAGCACCCTTATTACTGCCTCTCACCCATGAGGTTCCTTAGCACCCTTATTACCGCCTCTCACCCATGAGGAGCCTTAGCACCCTTATTACCGCCTCTCACCCATGGAGGTGCCTTAGCACCCTTATTACCACCTCTCACCCATGAGGTGCCTTATCACCCTTATTACCGCCTCTCACCCATGAGGTGCCTTATCACACTTATTACCGCCTCTCACCCATGAGGTGCCTTATCACCCTTATTACCGCCTCTCACCCATGAGGTGCTTTACCGCCTCTCACCCATGAGGTGCCTTAGCACCCTTATTACCGCCTCTCACCCATGAGGTGCCTTATCACCCTTATTACCGCCTCTCACCCATGGAGGTGCCTTATCACCCTTATTACCGCCTCTCACCCATGGAGGTGCCTTATCACCCTTATTACCGCCTCTCACCAATGGAGGTGCCATAGCACCCTTATTACCGCCTTTCATCCATGAGGTGCCTTATCACCCTTATTTCCGCCTTTCATCCTTGAGGTGCCTTATCACCTTTATTACTGCCTCTCTCTCATGAGATGCCTTAGCACCCTTATTACCACCTGTCACCCATGAGGTGCCTTAGCACCCTTATTACCGCCTCTCACCCATGATGTGCCTTAGCACCCTTATTATTACCACCTCTCACCCCTGAGGCACCTGAGCACCCTTATTATTACCGCATCTCACCCATGGAGGTGCCTTAGCACCCTTATTACCGCCTCTCACCCATGAGGTGCCTTATCACCCTTATTACCGCCTCTCACCCATGAGGTGCTATATCACCCTTATTACTGCCTCTCACCCATGAGGTGCCTTAGCACCCTTATTACCGCCTCTCACCCCTGAGGTGCCACAGCACCCTTATTACCGCCTCTCACCCATGAGGTGCCTTATCACCCTTATTACCGCCTCTCACCTATGAGGTGCTATATCACCCTTATTACTGCCTCTCACCCATGAGGTGCCACAGCACCCTTATTACCGCCTCTCACCCCTGAGGTGCCACAGCACCCTTATTACCGCCTCTCACCCATGAGGTGCCTTATCACCCTTATTACCGCCTCTCTCCCATGAGGTGCCTTAAAACCCTTATTACCGCCTCTCACCCATGAGGTGCCTTATCACTCTTATTACCGCCTCTCACCCATGAGGTGCCTTAGCACCCTTATTACCGCCTCTCAACCATGGAGTTGCCTTAACACCCTTATTACCGCCTCTCACCCATGATGTACCTTAGCACCCTTATTACCGCCTCTCACCCATGGAGGTGCCTTAGCACCCTTATTACCGCCTCTCACCCATGAGGTGCCTTAGCACCCTTATTACCACCTCTCTCCCATGATGTGCCTTAGCACCCTAATACCGCCTCTCACCCATGAGGTGCCTTATCACCTTTATTACCGCCTCTCACCCATGAGGTGCCTTAGCACCCTTTTTACCACCTCTCACCCATGATGTGCCTTAGCACCCTAAAACCGCCTCTCACCCATGAGGTGCCTTATCACCTTTATTACCGCCTCTCACCCATGAGGTGCCTTAGCTCCCTTATTACCGCCTCTCACCCATGAGGTACCTTAGCACCCTTATTACCGCCTCTCAACCATGAGTTGCCTTAGCACCCTTATTACCGCCTTTCATCCATGATGTGCCTTAGCACCCTTATTACCGCCTCTCACCCAAGAAGGTGCCTTATCACCCTTATTACCGCCTCTCACCCATGAGGTGCCTTAGCACCCTTATTACCGCCTCTCACCCATGAGGTGCCTTAGCACCCTTATTACCGCCTCTCACCCATGATGTGCCTTAGCACCCTTATTACCGCCTCTCACCCATGAGGTGCCTTAGCACCCTTATTACCGCCTCTCACCCATGAGGTGTCTTAGCACCATTATTACCGCCTCTCACCCATTAGGTGCCTTAGCACCCTTAATACCGCCTCTCACCCATGGAGGTGCCTTAGCACCCTTTTTTACCACCTCTCACCCATGAGGTGCCTTATCACCCTTATTACCGCCTCTCACCCATGAGGTGCCTTATCACACTTATTACCGCCTCTCACCCATGAGGTGCCTTAGCACCCTTATTACCGCCTCTCAACCTTGGAGTTGCCTTAACACCCTTATTACCGCCTCTCTTCCATGATGTACCTTAGCACCCTTATTACCGCCTCTCACCCATGGAGGTGCCTTAGCACCCTATTACCGCCTCTCACCCATGAGGTGCCTTAGCACCCTTATTACCACCTCTCTCCCATGATGTGCCTTAGCACCCTAATACCGCCTCTCACCCATGAGGTGCCTTATCACCTTTATTACCGCCTCTCACCCATGAGGTGCCTTAGCACCCTTATTACCACCTCTCACCCATGATGTGCCTTAGCACCCTAAAACCGCCTCTCACCCATGAGGTGCCTTAGCTCCCTTATTACCGCCTCTCACCCATGAGGTACCTTAGCACCCTTATTACCGCCTCTCAACCATGAGTTGCCTTAGCACCCTTATTACCGCCTTTCATCCATGATGTGCATTAGCACCCTTATTACCGCCTCTCACCCAAGAAGGTGCCTTATCACCCTTATTACCGCCTCTCACCCATAGAGGTGCCTTAGCACCCTTATTACCGCCTCTCACCCATGATGTGCCTTAGCACCCTTATTACCGCCTCTCACCCATGATGTGCCTTAGCACCCTTATTACCGCCTTTCACCCATGAGGTGCCTTATCACACTTATTACCGCCTCTCACCCATGAGGTGCCTTAGCACCCTTATTACCGCCTCTCAACCATGGAGTTGCCTTAACACCCTTATTACCGCCTCTCACCCATGATGTGCCTTAGCACCCTTATTACCGCCTCTCACCCATGAGGTGCCTTAGCACCCTTATTACCGCCTCTCACCCCTGAGGTGCCTCAGCACCCTTAATACCGCCTCTCACCCATGGAGGTGCCTTAGCACCCTTATTACCGCCTCTCACCCATGAGGTGCCTTATCACCCTTATTACCGCCTCTCTCCCATGAGGTGCCTTATCACCCTTATTACCGCCTCTCACCCATGAGGTGCCTTATCACTCTTATTACCGCCTCTCACCCATGAGGTGCCTTAGCACCCTTATTACCGCCTCTCAACCATGGAGTTGCCTTAACACCTTTATTACCGCCTCTCACCCATGATGTACCTTAGCACCCTTATTACCGCCTCTCACCCATGGAGGTGCCTTAGCACCCTTATTACCGCCTCTCACCCATGAGGTGCCTTAGCACCCTTATTACCAACTCTCTCCCATGATGTGCCTTAGCACCCTAATACCGCCTCTCACCCATGAGGTGCCTTATCACCTTTATTACCGCCTCTCACCCATGAGGTGCCTTAGCACCCTTATTACCACCTCTCACCCATGATGTGCCTTAGCACCCCAATACCGCCTCTCACCCATGAGGTGCCTTATCACCTTTATTACCGCCTCTAACCCATGAGGTGCCTTAGCTCCCTTATTACCGCCTCTCACCCATGAGGTGCCTTAGCACCCTTATTACCGCCTCTCAACCATGAGTTGCCTTAGCACCCTTATTACCGCCTCTCACCCATGATGTGCCTTAGCACCCTTATTACCGCCTCTCACCCATGAGGTGCCTTAGCACCCTTATTACCGCCTCTCACCCATGAGGTGCCTTAGCACCATTATTACCGCCTCTCACCCATGAGGTGCCTTAGCACCCTTATTACCGCCTCTCACCCATGGAGGTGCCTTATCACTCTTATTACCACCTCTCACCCATGAGGTGCCTTATCACCCTTATTACCACCTCTCACCCATGAGGTGCGTTAGCACCCTTATTACTGCCTCTCACCCATGAGGTTCCTTAGCACCCTTATTACCGCCTCTCACCCATGAGGAGCCTTAGCACCCTTATTACCGCCTCTCACCCATGGAGGTGCCTTAGCACCCTTATTACCACCTCTCACCCATGAGGTGCCTTATCACCCTTATTACCGCCTCTCACCCATGAGGTGCCTTATCACACTTATTACCGCCTCTCACCCATGAGGTGCCTTATCACCCTTATTACCGCCTCTCACCCATGAGGTGCTTTACCGCCTCTCACCCATGAGGTGCCTTAGCACCCTTATTACCGCCTCTCACCCATGAGGTGCCTTATCACCCTTATTACCGCCTCTCACCCATGAGGTGCCTTAGCACCCTTATTACCGCCTCTCACCCATGGAGGTGCCTTATCACTCTTATTACCACCTCTCACCCATGAGGTGCCTTATCACCCTTATTACCACCTCTCACCCATGAGGTGCGTTAGCACCCTTATTACTGCCTCTCACCCATGAGGTTCCTTAGCACCCTTATTACCGCCTCTCACCCATGAGGAGCCTTAGCACCCTTATTACCGCCTCTCACCCATGGAGGTGCCTTAGCACCCTTATTACCACCTCTCACCCATGAGGTGCCTTAGCACCCTTATTACCGCCTCTCACCCATGGAGGTGCCTTATCACTCTTATTACCACCTCTCACCCATGAGGTGCCTTATCACCCTTATTACCACCTCTCACCCATGAGGTGCGTTAGCACCCTTATTACTGCCTCTCACCCATGAGGTTCCTTAGCACCCTTATTACCGCCTCTCACCCATGAGGAGCCTTAGCACCCTTATTACCGCCTCTCACCCATGGAGGTGCCTTAGCACCCTTATTACCACCTCTCACCCATGAGGTGCCTTATCACCCTTATTACCGCCTCTCACCCATGAGGTGCCTTATCACACTTATTACCGCCTCTCACCCATGAGGTGCCTTATCACCCTTATTACCGCCTCTCACCCATGAGGTGCTTTACCGCCTCTCACCCATGAGGTGCCTTAGCACCCTTATTACCGCCTCTCACCCATGAGGTGCCTTATCACCCTTATTACCGCCTCTCACCCATGGAGGTGCCTTATCACCCTTATTACCGCCTCTCACCCATGGAGGTGCCTTATCACCCTTATTACCGCCTCTCACCAATGGAGGTGCCATAGCACCCTTATTACCGCCTTTCATCCATGAGGTGCCTTATCACCCTTATTTCCGCCTTTCATCCTTGAGGTGCCTTATCACCTTTATTACTGCCTCTCTCTCATGAGATGCCTTAGCACCCTTATTACCACCTGTCACCCATGAGGTGCCTTAGCACCCTTATTACCGCCTCTCACCCATGATGTGCCTTAGCACCCTTATTATTACCACCTCTCACCCCTGAGGCACCTGAGCACCCTTATTATTACCGCATCTCACCCATGGAGGTGCCTTAGCACCCTTATTACCGCCTCTCACCCATGAGGTGCCTTATCACCCTTATTACCGCCTCTCACCCATGAGGTGCTATATCACCCTTATTACTGCCTCTCACCCATGAGGTGCCTTAGCACCCTTATTACCGCCTCTCACCCCTGAGGTGCCACAGCACCCTTATTACCGCCTCTCACCCATGAGGTGCCTTATCACCCTTATTACCGCCTCTCACCTATGAGGTGCTATATCACCCTTATTACTGCCTCTCACCCATGAGGTGCCACAGCACCCTTATTACCGCCTCTCACCCCTGAGGTGCCACAGCACCCTTATTACCGCCTCTCACCCATGAGGTGCCTTATCACCCTTATTACCGCCTCTCTCCCATGAGGTGCCTTAAAACCCTTATTACCGCCTCTCACCCATGAGGTGCCTTATCACTCTTATTACCGCCTCTCACCCATGAGGTGCCTTAGCACCCTTATTACCGCCTCTCAACCATGGAGTTGCCTTAACACCCTTATTACCGCCTCTCACCCATGATGTACCTTAGCACCCTTATTACCGCCTCTCACCCATGGAGGTGCCTTAGCACCCTTATTACCGCCTCTCACCCATGAGGTGCCTTAGCACCCTTATTACCACCTCTCTCCCATGATGTGCCTTAGCACCCTAATACCGCCTCTCACCCATGAGGTGCCTTATCACCTTTATTACCGCCTCTCACCCATGAGGTGCCTTAGCACCCTTTTTACCACCTCTCACCCATGATGTGCCTTAGCACCCTAAAACCGCCTCTCACCCATGAGGTGCCTTATCACCTTTATTACCGCCTCTCACCCATGAGGTGCCTTAGCTCCCTTATTACCGCCTCTCACCCATGAGGTACCTTAGCACCCTTATTACCGCCTCTCAACCATGAGTTGCCTTAGCACCCTTATTACCGCCTTTCATCCATGATGTGCCTTAGCACCCTTATTACCGCCTCTCACCCAAGAAGGTGCCTTATCACCCTTATTACCGCCTCTCACCCATGAGGTGCCTTAGCACCCTTATTACCGCCTCTCACCCATGAGGTGCCTTAGCACCCTTATTACCGCCTCTCACCCATGATGTGCCTTAGCACCCTTATTACCGCCTCTCACCCATGAGGTGCCTTAGCACCCTTATTACCGCCTCTCACCCATGAGGTGTCTTAGCACCATTATTACCGCCTCTCACCCATTAGGTGCCTTAGCACCCTTAATACCGCCTCTCACCCATGGAGGTGCCTTAGCACCCTTTTTTACCACCTCTCACCCATGAGGTGCCTTATCACCCTTATTACCGCCTCTCACCCATGAGGTGCCTTATCACACTTATTACCGCCTCTCACCCATGAGGTGCCTTAGCACCCTTATTACCGCCTCTCAACCTTGGAGTTGCCTTAACACCCTTATTACCGCCTCTCTTCCATGATGTACCTTAGCACCCTTATTACCGCCTCTCACCCATGGAGGTGCCTTAGCACCCTATTACCGCCTCTCACCCATGAGGTGCCTTAGCACCCTTATTACCACCTCTCTCCCATGATGTGCCTTAGCACCCTAATACCGCCTCTCACCCATGAGGTGCCTTATCACCTTTATTACCGCCTCTCACCCATGAGGTGCCTTAGCACCCTTATTACCACCTCTCACCCATGATGTGCCTTAGCACCCTAAAACCGCCTCTCACCCATGAGGTGCCTTAGCTCCCTTATTACCGCCTCTCACCCATGAGGTACCTTAGCACCCTTATTACCGCCTCTCAACCATGAGTTGCCTTAGCACCCTTATTACCGCCTTTCATCCATGATGTGCATTAGCACCCTTATTACCGCCTCTCACCCAAGAAGGTGCCTTATCACCCTTATTACCGCCTCTCACCCATAGAGGTGCCTTAGCACCCTTATTACCGCCTCTCACCCATGATGTGCCTTAGCACCCTTATTACCGCCTCTCACCCATGATGTGCCTTAGCACCCTTATTACCGCCTTTCACCCATGAGGTGCCTTATCACACTTATTACCGCCTCTCACCCATGAGGTGCCTTAGCACCCTTATTACCGCCTCTCAACCATGGAGTTGCCTTAACACCCTTATTACCGCCTCTCACCCATGATGTGCCTTAGCACCCTTATTACCGCCTCTCACCCATGAGGTGCCTTAGCACCCTTATTACCGCCTCTCACCCCTGAGGTGCCTCAGCACCCTTAATACCGCCTCTCACCCATGGAGGTGCCTTAGCACCTTTATTACCGCCTCTCACCCATGGAGGTGCCTTATCACACTTATTACCGCCTCTCACCCATGAGATGCCTTAGCACCCTTATTACCGCCTCTCACCCATGAGGTGCCTTATCACCCTTATAACTGCCTCTCTCCCATGAGGTGCCTTATCACCCTTATTACCGCCTCTCACCCATGAGGTGCCTTATCACCCTTATTACCGCCTCTCACCCATGAGGTGCCTTAGCACCCTTATTACCGCCTCTCACCCATGAGGTGCCTTATCACCATTATTACCGCCTCTCACCCATGAGGTGCCTTATCACCCTTATTACCGCCTCTCACCCATGATGTACCTTAGCACCCTTATTACCGCCTCTCACCCATGGAGGTGCCTTAGCACCCTTATTACCGCCTCTCACCCATAGAGGTGCCTTAGCACCCTTATTACTGCCTCTCACCCATGATGTGCCTTAGCACCCTTATTACCGCCTCTCACCCATGATGTGCCTTAGCACCCTTATTACCGCCTTTCACCCATGAGGTGCCTTATCACACTTATTACCGCCTCTCACAAATGAGGTGCCTTAGCACCCTTATTACCGCCTCTCAACCATGGAGTTGCCTTAACACCCTTATTACCGCCTCTCACCCATGATGTGCCTTAGCACTCTTATTACCGCCTCTCACCCATGAGGTGCCTTAGCACCCTTATTACCGCCTCTCAACCATGGAGTTGCCTTAACACCCTTATTACCGCCTCTCTTCCATGATGTACCTTAGCACCCTTATTACCGCCTCTCACCCATGGAGGTGCCTTAGCACCTTTATTACCGCCTCTCACCCATGGAGGTGCCTTATCACCTTTATTACCGCCTCTCACCCATGAGGTGCCTTAGCACCCTTTTTACCACCTCTCACCCATGATGTGCCTTAGCACCCTAAAACCGCCTCTCACCCATGAGGTGCCTTATCACCTTTATTACCGCCTCTCACCCATGAGGTGCCTTAGCTCCCTTATTACCGCCTCTCACCCATGAGGTACCTTAGCACCCTTATTACCGCCTCTCAACCATGAGTTGCCTTAGCACCCTTATTACCGCCTTTCATCCATGATGTGCCTTAGCACCCTTATTACCGCCTCTCACCCAAGAAGGTGCCTTATCACCCTTATTACCGCCTCTCACCCATGAGGTGCCTTAGCACCCTTATTACCGCCTCTCACCCATGAGGTGCCTTAGCACCCTTATTACCGCCTCTCACCCATGATGTGCCTTAGCACCCTTATTACCGCCTCTCACCCATGAGGTGCCTTAGCACCCTTATTACCGCCTCTCACCCATGAGGTGTCTTAGCACCATTATTACCGCCTCTCACCCATTAGGTGCCCTAGCACCCTTAATACCGCCTCTCACCCATGGAGGTGCCTTAGCACCCTTTTTTACCACCTCTCACCCATGAGGTGCCTTATCACCCTTATTACCGCCTCTCACCCATGAGGTGCCTTATCACACTTATTACCGCCTCTCACCCATGAGGTGCCTTAGCACCCTTATTACCGCCTCTCAACCATGGAGTTGCCTTAACACCCTTATTACCGCCTCTCTTCCATGATGTACCTTAGCACCCTTATTACCGCCTCTCACCCATGGAGGTGCCTTAGCACCCTTATTACCGCCTCTCACCCATGAGGTGCCTTAGCACCCTTATTACCACCTCTCTCCCATGATGTGCCTTAGCACCCTAATACCGCCTCTCACCCATGAGGTGCCTTATCACCTTTATTACCGCCTCTCACCCATGAGGTGCCTTAGCACCCTTATTACCACCTCTCACCCATGAGGTGCCTTAGCACCCTAAAACCGCCTCTCACCCATGAGGTGCCTTATCACCTTTATTACCGCCTCTCACCCATGAGGTGCCTTAGCTCCCTTATTACCGCCTCTCACCCATGAGGTACCTTAGCACCCTTATTACCGCCTCTCAACCATGAGTTGCCTTAGCACCCTTATTACCGCCTTTCATCCATGATGTGCATTAGCACCCTTATTACCGCCTCTCACCCAAGAAAGTGCCTTATCACCCTTATTACCGCCTCTCACCCATAGAGGTGCCTTAGCACCCTTATTACCGCCTCTCACCCATGATGTGCCTTAGCACCCTTATTACCGCCTCTCACCCATGATGTGCCTTAGCACCCTTATTACCGCCTTTCACCCATGAGGTGCCTTATCACACTTATTACCGCCTCTCACCCATGAGCTGCCTTAGCACCCTTATTACCGCCTCTCAACCATGGAGTTGCCTTAACACCCTTATTACCGCCTCTCACCCATGATGTGCCTTAGCACCCTTATTACCGCCTCTCACCCATGAGGTGCCTTAGCACCCTTATTACCGCCTCTCACCCCTGAGGTGCCTCAGCACCCTTAATACCGCCTCTCACCCATGGAGGTGCCTTAGCACCTTTATTACCGCCTCTCACCCATGGAGGTGCCTTATCACACTTATTACCGCCTCTCACCCATGAGATGCCTTAGCACCCTTATTACCGCCTCTCACCCATGAGGTGCCTTATCACCCTTATAACCGCCTCTCTCCCATGAGGTGCCTTATCACCCTTATTACCGCCTCTCACCCATGAGGTGCCTTATCACCCTTATTACCGCCTCTCACCCATGAGGTGCCTTAGCACCCTTATTACCGCCTCTCACCCATGAGGTGCCTTATCACCGTTATTACCGCCTCTCACCCATGAGGTGCCTTATCACCCTTATTACCGCCTCTCACCCATGGAGGTGCCTTATCACCCTTATTACCGCCCATGGAGGTGCCATAGCACCCTTATTACCACCTCTCACCAATGAGGTGCCTTATCACCCTTATTACCGCCTCTCTCTCATGAGATGCCTTAGCACCCTTATTACCACCTGTCACCCATGAGGTGCCTTAGCACCCTTATTACCGCCTCTCACCCATGATGTGCCTTAGCACCCTTATTATTACCACCTCTCACCCCTGAGGCACCTTAGTACCCTTATTATTACCGCCTCTCACCCATGAAGATGCCTTAGCACCCTTATTATTACCACCTCTCTCCCCTGAGGCACCTGAGCACCCTTATTATTACCGCCTCTCACCCATGGAGGTGCCTTAGCACCCTTATTACCGCCTCTCACCCATGAGGTGCCTTATCACCCTTATTACCGCCTCTCACCCATGATGTGCCTTATCACCCTTATTACCGCCTCTCACCCATGAGGTGCCTTATCACCCTTATTACCGCCTCTCACCCATGGAGGTGCCTTAGCACCCTTATTACCGCCTCTCACCCATGAGGTGCCTTATCACCCTTATTACCGCCTCTCACCCATGAGGTGCCTTATCACCCTTATTACCGCCTCTCACCCATGGAGGTGCCTTAGCACCCTTATTACTGCCTCTCACCCATGGAGGTGCCTTAGCACCTTTATTACCACCTCTCACCCATGATGTGTCTTAGCACCCTTATTACCGCCTCTCACCCATGATGTGCCTTATCACCCTTATTACCGCCTCTCACCCATGAGGTGCCTTAGCACCCTTATTACCACCTCTCACCCATGAGGTGCCTTATCACACTTATTACCGCCTCTCACCCATGGAGGTGCCTTATCACCAATATTACCGCCTTTCATCCATGGAGGTGCCTTATCTCCTTTATTACCGCCTCTCACCCATGGAGGTGCTATATCACCCTTATTACCGCCTCTCACCCATGAGGTGCCTTATCACCCTTATTACCGCCTCTCACCAATGAGGTGCCTTAGCACCCTTATTATGGCCTTTCAACCATGGAGTTGCCTTAACACCCTTATTACCTCCTGTCACTCATGATGTGCCTTAGCACCCTTATTACCGCCTCTCACCCATGGAGTTGCCTTAGCACCCTTATTACCGCCTCTCAACCATGGAGTTGCCTTAACACCCTTATTACCTCCTGTCACCCATGATGTGCCTTAGCACCCTTATTACCACCTCTCACCCATGGAGGTGCCTTAGCACCCTTATTACCGCCTCTCAACCATGGAGTTGCCTTAACACCCTTATTACCGCCTCTCACCCATGATGTGCCTTAGCACCCTTATTACCGCCTCTCACCCATGGAGATGCCTTAGCACCCTTATTACCGCCTCTCACCCCTGAGGTGCCTTATCACCCTTAATACCGCCTCTCACCCATGGAGGTGCCTTAGCACCTTTATTACCGCCTCTCACCCATGAGGTGCCTTATCACTCTTATTACCGCCTCTCACCCATGAGGTGCCTTAGCACCCTTATTACCGCCTCTCAACCATGGAGTTGCCTTAACACCCTTATTACCGCCTCTCACCCATGATGTACCTTAGCACCCTTATTACCGCCTCTCACCCATGGAGGTGCCTTAGCACCCTTATTACCGCCTCTCACCCATGAGGTGCCTTAGCACCCTTATTACCAACTCTCTCCCATGATGTGCCTTAGCACCCTAATACCGCCTCTCACCCATGAGGTGCCTTATCACCTTTATTAACGCCTCTCACCCATGAGGTGCCTTAGCACCCTTATTACCACCTCTCACCCATGATGTGCCTTAGCACCCTAATACCGCCTCTCACCCATGAGGTGCCTTATCACCTTTATTACCGCCTCTAACCCATGAGGTGCCTTAGCTCCCTTATTACCGCCTCTCACCCATGAGGTGCCTTAGCACCCTTATTACCGCCTCTCAACCATGAGTTGCCTTAGCACCCTTATTACCGCCTCTCACCCATGATGTGCCTTAGCACCCTTATTACCGCCTCTCACCCATGAGGTGCCTTAGCACCCTTATTACCGCCTCTCACCCATGAGGTGCCTTAGCACCATTATTACCGCCTCTCACCCATGAGGTGCCTTAGCACCCTTATTACCGCCTCTCACCCATGGAGGTGCCTTATCACTCTTATTACCACCTCTCACCCATGAGGTGCCTTATCACGATTATTACCACCTCTCACCCATGAGGTGCCTTAGCACCCTTATTACCGCCTCTCACCCATGAGGTTCCTTAGCACCCTTATTACCGCCTCTCACCCATGAGGTGCCTTAGCACCCTTATTACCGCCTCTCACCCATGGAGGTGCCTTAGCACCCTTATTACCACCTCTCACCCATGAGGTGCCTTATCACCCTTATTACCGCCTCTCACCCATGAGGTGCCTTATCACACTTATTACCGCCTCTCACCCATGAGGTGCCTTATCACCCTTATTACCGCCTCTCACCCATGAGGTGCTTTACCGCCTCTCACCCATGAGGTGCCTTAGCACCCTTATTACCGCCTCTCACCCATGAGGGGCCTTATCACCCTTATTACCGCCTCTCACCCATGAGGTGCCTTATCACCCTTATTACCGCCTCTCACCCATGGAGGTGCCTTATCACCCTTATTACCGCCTCTCACCAATGGAGGTGCCATAGCACCCTTATTACCGCCTTTCATCCATGAGGTGCCTTATCACCCTTATTTCCGCCTTTCATCCATGAGGTGCCTTATCACCTTTATTACTGCCTCTCACCCATGGAGGTGCCTTAGCACCCTTATTACCGCCTCTCACCCATGGAGATGCCTTAGCACCCTTATTATTACCACCTCTCACCCCTGAGGCACATTAGAACCCTTATTATTACCACCTCTCACCCATGAGGTGCCTTATCACCCTTATTCCCGCCTCTCTCTCATGAGATGCCTTAGCACCCTTATTACCACCTGTCACCCATGAGGTGCCTTAGCACCCTTATTACCGCCTCTCACCCATGATGTGCCTTAGCACCCTTATTATTACCACCTCTCACCCCTGAGGCACCTGAGCACCCTTATTATTACCGCCTCTCACCCATGGAGGTGCCTTAGCACCCTTATTACCGCCTCTCACCAATGAGGTGCCTTATCACCCTTATTACCGCCTCTCACCCATGAGGTGCTATATCACCCTTATTACTGCCTCTCACCCATGAGGTGCCTTAGCACCCTTATTACCGCCTCTCACCCCTGAGGTGCCACAGCACCCTTATTACCGCCTCTCACCCATGAGGTGCCTTATCACCCTTATTACCGCCTCTCACCCATGAGGTGCTATATCACCCTTATTACTGCCTCTCACCCATGAGGTGCCTTAGCACCCTTATTACCTCCTCTCACCCCTGAGGTGCCACAGCACCCTTATTACCGCCTCTCACCCATGAGGTGCCTTATCACCCTTATTACCGCCTCTCTCCCATGAGGTGCCTTATCACCCTTATTACCGCCTGTCACCCATGAGGTGCCTTATCACTCTTATTACCGCCTCTCACCCATGAGGTGCCATAGCACCCTTATTACCGCCTCTCAACCATGGAGTTGCCTTAACACCCTTATTACCGCCTCTCACCCATGATGTACCTTAGCACCCTTATTACCGCCTCTCACCCATGGAGGTGCCTTAGCACCCTTATTACCGCCTCTCACCCATGAGGTGCCTTAGCACCCTTATTACCACCTCTCTCCCATGATGTGCCTTAGCACCCTAATACCGCTTCTCACCCATGAGGTGCCTTATCACCTTTATTACCGCCTCTCACCCATGAGGTGCCTTAGCACCCTTTTTACCACCTCTCACCGATGATGTGCCTTAGCACCCTAAAACCGCCTCTCACCCATGAGGTGCCTTATCACCTTTATTACCGCCTCTCACCCATGAGGTGCCTTAGCTCCCTTATTACCGCCTCTCACCCATGAGGTACCTTAGCACCCTTATTACCGCCTCTCAACCATGAGTTGCCTTAGCACCCTTATTACCGCCTTTCATCCATGATGTGCCTTAGCACCCTTATTACCGCCTCTCACCCATGAGGTGCCTTAGCACCCTTATTACCGCCTCTCACCCATGAGGTGCCTTAGCACCATTATTACCACCTCTCACCCATGAGGTGCCTTAGCACCCTTATTACCACCTCTCACCCATGATGTGCCTTAGCACCCTTATTACCACCTCTCACCCATGAGGTGCCTTAGCACCCTTATTACCGCCTCTCACCCATGAGGTGCCTTAGCACCATTATTACCGCCTCTCACCCATGGAGGTGCCTTAGCACCCTTAATACCGGCTCTCACCCATGGAGGTGCCTTAGCACTTTTTTTTACCACCTCTCACCCATGAGGTGCCTTATCACCCTTATTACCGCCTCTCACCCATGATGTGCCTTATCACACTTATTACCGCCTCTCACCCATGAGGTGCCTTAACACCCTTATTACCGCCTCTCACCCATGGAGGTGCTTTAGCACCCTTATTACCGCCTCTCACCCATGAGGTGCCTTAGCACCCTTATTACCGCCTCTCACCCATGAGGTGCCTTAGCACCCTTATTACCGCCTCTCACCCATGAGGTGCCTTAGCACCCTTATTACCGCCTCTCACCCATGATGTGCCTTAGCACGCTTATTACCGACTCTCACCCATGATGTGCCTTAGCACCCTTATTACCGCCTCTCACCCATGAGGTGCCTTAGCACCCTTATTACCGCCTCTCACCCATGAGGTGCCTTAGCACCATTATTACCACCTCTCACCCATGAGGTGCCTTAGCACCCTTATTACCGCCTCTCACCCATGGAGGTGCCTTATCACCCTTATTACCACCTCTCACCCATGAGGTGCCTTATCACCTTTATTACCGCCTCTCACCCATGAGGTTCCTTAGCACCCTTATTACCGCCTCTCACCCATGAGGTGCCTTAGCACCCTTATTACCGCCTCTCACCCATGGAGGTGCCTTATCACCCTTATTACCGCCTCTCACCCATGAGGTGCCTTATCATACTTATTACCGCCTCTCACCCATGAGGTGCCTTAGCACCCTTATTACCGCCTCTCACCCCTGAGGTGCCTCAGCACACTTATTACCGCCTCTCACCCAAGGAGGTACCTTAGCACCTTTATTACCGCCTCTCACCGATGAGGTGCCTTATCACCCTTATTACCGCCTCTCACCCCTGAGGCACCTGAGCACCCTTATTATTACCGCCTCTCACCCATGGAGGTGCCTTAGCACCCTTATTACCGCCTCTCACCAATGAGGTGCCTTATCACCCTTATTACCGCCTCTCACCCATGAGGTGCTATATCACCCTTATTACTGCCTCTCACCCATGAGGTGCCTTAGCACCCTTATTACCGCCTCTCACCCCTGAGGTGCCACAGCACCCTTATTTCCGCCTCTCACCCATGAGGTGCCTTATCACCCTTATTACCGCCTCTCACCCATGAGGTGCTATATCACCCTTATTACTGCCTCTCACCCATGAGGTGCCTTAGCACCCTTATTACCTCCTCTCACCCCTGAGGTGCCACAGCACCCTTATTACCGCCTCTCACCCATGAGGTGCCTTATCACCCTTATTACCGCCTCTCTCCCATGAGGTGCCTTATCACCCTTATTACCGCCTCTCACCCATGAGGTGCCTTATCACTCTTATTACCGCCTCGCACCCATGAGGTGCCATAGCACCCTTATTACCGCCTCTCAACCATGGAGTTGCCTTAACACCCTTATTACCGCCTCTCACCCATGATGTACCTTAGCACCCTTATTACCGCCTCTCACCCATGGAGGTGCCTTAGCACCCTTATTACCGCCTCTCACCCATGAGGTGCCTTAGCACCCTTATTACCACCTCTCTCCCATGATGTGCCTTAGCACCCTAATACCGCCTCTCACCCATGAGGTGCCTTATCACCTTTATTACCGCCTCTCACCCATGAGGTGCCTTAGCACCCTTTTTACCACCTCTCACCGATGATGTGCCTTAGCACCCTAAAACCGCCTCTCACCCATGAGGTGCCTTATCACCTTTATTACCGCCTCTCACCCATGAGGTGCCTTAGCTCCCTTATTACCGCCTCTCACCCATGAGGTACCTTAGCACCCTTATTACCGCCTCTCAACCATGAGTTGCCTTAGCACCCTTATTACCGCCTTTCATCCATGATGTGCCTTAGCACCCTTATTACCGCCTCTCACCCATGAGGTGCCTTAGCACCCTTATTACCGCCTCTCACCCATGAGGTGCCTTAGCACCATTATTACCACCTCTCACCCATGAGGTGCCTTAGCACCCTTATTACCACCTCTCACCCATGATGTGCCTTAGCACCCTTATTACCACCTCTCACCCATGAGGTGCCTTAGCACCCTTATTACCGCCTCTCACCCATGAGGTGCCTTAGCACCATTATTACCGCCTCTCACCCATGGAGGTGCCTTAGCACCCTTAATACCGCCTCTCACCCATGGAGGTGCCTTAGCACTTTTTTTTACCACCTCTCACCCATGAGGTGCCTTATCACCCTTATTACCGCCTCTCACCCATGATGTGCCTTATCACACTTATTACCGCCTCTCACCCATGAGGTGCCTTAACACCCTTATTACCGCCTCTCACCCATGGAGGTGCTTTAGCACCCTTATTACCGCCTCTCACCCATGAGGTGCCTTAGCACCCTTATTACCGCCTCTCACCCATGAGGTGCCTTAGCACCCTTATTACCGCCTCTCACCCATGAGGTGCCTTAGCACCCTTATTACCGCCTCTCACCCATGATGTGCCTTAGCACGCTTATTACCGACTCTCACCCATGATGTGCCTTAGCACCCTTATTACCGCCTCTCACCCATGAGGTGCCTTAGCACCCTTATTACCGCCTCTCACCCATGAGGTGCCTTAGCACCATTATTACCACCTCTCACCCATGAGGTGCCTTAGCACCCTTATTACCGCCTCTCACCCATGGAGGTGCCTTATCACCCTTATTACCACCTCTCACCCATGAGGTGCCTTATCACCTTTATTACCGCCTCTCACCCATGAGGTTCCTTAGCACCCTTATTACCGCCTCTCACCCATGAGGTGCCTTAGCACCCTTATTACCGCCTCTCACCCATGGAGGTGCCTTATCACCCTTATTACCGCCTCTCACCCATGAGGTGCCTTATCATACTTATTACCGCCTCTCACCCATGAGGTGCCTTAGCACCCTTATTACCGCCTCTCACCCCTGAGGTGCCTCAGCACACTTATTACCGCCTCTCACCCAAGGAGGTGCCTTAGCACCTTTATTACCGCCTCTCACCGATGGAGGTGCCTTATCACACTTATTACCGCCTCTCACCCATGAGATGCCTTAGCACCCTTATTACCGCCTCTCACCTATGAGGTGCCTTATCACCCTTATAACCGCCTCTCTCCCATGAGGTGCCTTGTCACCCTTATTACCGCCTCTCACCCATGAGGTGCCTTATCACCCTTATTACCGCCTCTCACCAATGAGGTGCCTTAGCACCCTTATTACCGCCTCTCACCCATGAGGTGCCTTATCACCCTTATTACCGCCTCTCACCCATGAGGAGCCTTATCACCCTTATTACCGCCTCTCACCCATGAGGTGCCTTATCACCCTTATTACCGCCTCTCACCCATGAGGTGCCTTATCACCCTTATTACCGCCTCTCACCCATGGAGGTGCCTTATCACCCTTATTACCACCTCTCACCCATGAGGTGCCTTATCACCCTTATTACCGCCTCTCACCCATGAGGTACCTTATCACACTTATTACCGCCTCTCACCCATGAGGTGCCTTATCACCCTTATTACCGCCTCTCACCCATGAGGTGCTTTACCGCCTCTCACCCATGAGGTGCCTTAGCACCCTTATTACCGCCTCTCACCCATGAGGTGCCTTATCACCCTTATTACCGCCTCTCACCCATGAGGTGCCTTATCACCCTTATTACCGCCTCTCACCCATGGAGGTGCCTTATCACCCTTATTACCGCCTCTCACCAATGGAGGTGCCATAGCACCCTTATTACCGCCTTTCATCCATGAGGTGCCTTATCACCCTTATTTCCGCCTTTCATCCATGAGGTGCCTTATCACCTTTATTACTGCCTCTCACCCATGGAGGTGCCTTAGCACCCTTATTACCGCCTCTCACCCATGGAAGTGCCTTAGCACCCTTATTATTACCACCTCTCACCCCTGAGGCACATTAGAACCCTTATTATTTCCACCTCTCACCCATGAGGTGCCTTATCACCCTTATTACCGCCTCTCTCTCATGAGATGCCTTAGCACCCTTATTACCACCTGTCACAGATGAGGTGCCTTAGCACCCTTATTACCGCCTCTCACCCATGATATGCCTTTGTACCCTTATTATTACCACCTCTCACCCCTGAGGCACCTGAGCACCCTTATTATTACCGCCTCTCACCCATGGAGGTGCCTTAGCACCCTTATTACCGCCTCTCACCCATGAGGTGCCTTATCACCCTTATTACCGCCTCTCACCCATGAGGTGCTATATCACCCTTATTACTGCCTCTCACCCATGAGGTGCCTTAGCACCCTTTTTACCACCTCTCACCCATGATGTGCCTTAGCACCCTAAAACCGCCTCTCACCCATGAGGTGCCTTATCACCTTTATTACCGCCTCTCACCCATGAGGTGCCTTAGCTCCCTTATTACCGCCTCTCACCCATGAGGTACCTTAGCACCCTTATTACCGCCTCTCAACCATGAGTTGCCTTAGCACCCTTATTACCACCTTTCATCCATGATGTGCCTTAGCACCCTTATTACCGCCTCTCACCCAAGAAGGTGCCTTATCACCCTTATTACCGCCTCTCTCCCATGAGGTGCCTTATCACCCTTATTACCGCCTCTCACCCATGAGGTGCCTTATCACACTTATTACCGCCTCTCACCCATGAGATGCCTTAGCACCCTTATTACCGCCTCTCACCCATGAGGTGCCTTATCACCCTTATAACCGCCTCTCTCCCATGAGGTGCCTTATCACCCTTATTACCGCCTCTCACCCATGAGGTGCCATATCACCCTTATTACCGCCTCTCACCCATGAGGTGCCTTAGCACCCTTATTACCGCCTCTCACCCATGAGGGGCCTTATCACCCTTATTACCGCCTCTCACCCATGAGGTGCCTTATCACCCTTATTACCGCCTCTCACCCATGGAGGTGCCTTATCACCCTTATTACCGCCTCTCACCAATGGAGGTGCCATAGCACCCTTATTACCGCCTTTCATCCATGAGGTGCCTTATCACCCTTATTTCCGCCTTTCATCCATGAGGTGCCTTATCACCTTTATTACTGCCTCTCACCCATGGAGGTGCCTTAGCACCCTTATTACCGCCTCTCACCCATGGAGATGCCTTAGCACCCTTATTATTACCACCTCTCACCCCTGAGGCACATTAGAACCCTTATTATTACCACCTCTCACCCATGAGGTGCCTTATCACCCTTATTCCCGCCTCTCTCTCATGAGATGCCTTAGCTCCCTTATTACCACCTGTCACCCATGAGGTGCCTTAGCACCCTTATTACCGCCTCTCACCCATGATGTGCCTTAGCACCCTTATTATTACCACCTCTCACCCCTGAGGCACCTGAGCACCCTTATTATTACCGCCTCTCACCCATGGAGGTGCCTTAGCACCCTTATTACCGCCTCTCACCAATGAGGTGCCTTATCACCCTTATTACCGCCTCTCACCCATGAGGTGCTATATCACCCTTATTACTGCCTCTCACCCATGAGGTGCCTTAGCACCCTTATTACCGCCTCTCACCCCTGAGGTGCCACAGCACCCTTATTACCGCCTCTCACCCATGAGGTGCCTTATCACCCTTATTACCGCCTCTCACCCATGAGGTGCTATATCACCCTTATTACTGCCTCTCACCCATGAGGTGCCTTAGCACCCTTATTACCGCCTCTCACCCCTGAGGTGCCACAGCACCCTTATTACCGCCTCTCACCCATGAGGTGCCTTATCACCCTTATTACCGCCTCTCTCCCATGAGGTGCCTTATCACCCTTATTACCGCCTCTCACCCATGAGGTGCCTTATCACTCTTATTACCGCCTCTCACCCATGAGGTGCCATAGCACCCTTATTACCGCCTCTCAACCATGGAGTTGCCTTAACACCCTTATTACCGCCTCTCACCCATGATATACCTTAGCACCCTTATTACCGCCTCTCACCCATGGAGGTGCCTTAGCACCCTTATTACCGCCTCTCACCCATGAGGTGCCTTAGCACCCTTATTACCACCTCTCTCCCATGATGTGCCTTAGCACCCTAATACCGCCTCTCACCCATGAGGTGCCTTATCACCTTTATTACCGCCTCTCACCCATGAGGTGCCTTAGCACCCTTTTTACCACCTCTCACCGATGATGTGCCTTAGCACCCTAAAACCGCCTCTCACCCATGAGGTGCCTTATCACC
This sequence comes from Taudactylus pleione, assembly GCA_031769625.1. Classification (NCBI taxonomy): domain Eukaryota; kingdom Metazoa; phylum Chordata; class Amphibia; order Anura; family Myobatrachidae; genus Taudactylus; species Taudactylus pleione. The sequence goes on along the minus strand of JAUIMM010001302.1, from coordinate 111,747 downwards.
TTTATTACCGCCTCTCACCCATGAGGTGCCTTAGCTCCCTTATTACCGCCTCTCACCCATGAGGTACCTTAGCACCCTTATTACCGCCTCTCAACCATGAGTTGCCTTAGCACCCTTATTACCGCCTTTCATCCATGATGTGCCTTAGCACCCTTATTACCGCCTCTCACCCATGAGGTGCCTTAGCACCCTTATTACCGCCTCTCACCCATGAGGTGCCTTAGCACCATTATTACCACCTCTCACCCATGAGGTGCCTTAGCACCCTTATTACCGCCTCTCACCCATGATGTGCCTTAGCACCCTTATTACCACCTCTCACCCATGAGGTGCCTTAGCACCCTTATTACCGCCTCTCACCCATGAGGTGCCTTAGCACCATTATTACCGCCTCTCACCCATGAGGTGCCTTAGCACCCTTATTACCGCCTTTCATCCATGAGGTGCCTTATCACCCTTATTTCCGCCTTTCATCCATGAGGTGCCTTATCACCTTTATTACTGCCTCTCACCCATGGAGGTGCCTTAGCACCCTTATTACCGCCTCTCACCCTTGGAAGTGCCTTAGCACCCTTATTATTACCACCTCTCACCCCTGAGGCACATTAGAACCCTTATTATTTCCACCTCTCACCCATGAGGTGCCTTATCACCCTTATTACCGCCTCTCTCTCATGAGATGCCTTAGCACCCTTATTACCACCTGTCACAGATGAGGTGCCTTAGCACCCTTATTACCGCCTCTCACCCATGATATGCCTTTGTACCCTTATTATTACCACCTCTCACCCCTGAGGCACCTGAGCACCCTTATTATTACCGCCTCTCACCCATGGAGGTGCCTTAGCACCCTTATTACCGCCTCTCACCCATGAGGTGCCTTATCACCCTTATTACCACCTCTCACCCATGAGGTGCTATATCACCCTTATTACTGCCTCTCACCCATGAGGTGCCTTAGCACCCTTTTTACCACCTCTCACCCATGATGTGCCTTAGCACCCTAAAACCGCCTCTCACCCATGAGGAGCCTTATCACCCTTATTACCGCCTCTCACCCATGAGGTGCCTTATCACCCTTATTACCGCCTCTCACCCATGGAGGTGCCTTATCACCCTTATTACCACCTCTCACCCATGAGGTGCCTTATCACCCTTATTACCGCCTCTCACCCATGAGGTACCTTATCACACTTATTACCGCCTCTCACCCATGAGGTGCCTTATCACCCTTATTACCGCCTCTCACCCATGAGGTGCTTTACCGCCTCTCACCCATGAGGTGCCTTAGCACCCTTATTACCGCCTCTCACCCATGAGGTGCCTTATCACCCTTATTACCGCCTCTCACCCATGAGGTGCCTTATCACCCTTATTACCGCCTCTCACCCATGGAGGTGCCTTATCACCCTTATTACCGCCTCTCACCAATGGAGGTGCCATAGCACCCTTATTACCGCCTTTCATCCATGAGGTGCCTTATCACCCTTATTTCCGCCTTTCATCCATGAGGTGCCTTATCACCTTTATTACTGCCTCTCACCCATGGAGGTGCCTTAGCACCCTTATTACCGCCTCTCACCCTTGGAAGTGCCTTAGCACCCTTATTATTACCACCTCTCACCCCTGAGGCACATTAGAACCCTTATTATTTCCACCTCTCACCCATGAGGTGCCTTATCACCCTTATTACCGCCTCTCTCTCATGAGATGCCTTAGCACCCTTATTACCACCTGTCACAGATGAGGTGCCTTAGCACCCTTATTACCGCCTCTCACCCATGATATGCCTTTGTACCCTTATTATTACCACCTCTCACCCCTGAGGCACCTGAGCACCCTTATTATTACCGCCTCTCACCCATGGAGGTGCCTTAGCACCCTTATTACCGCCTCTCACCCATGAGGTGCCTTATCACCCTTATTACCGCCTCTCACCCATGAGGTGCTATATCACCCTTATTACTGCCTCTCACCCATGAGGTGCCTTAGCACCCTTTTTACCACCTCTCACCCATGATGTGCCTTAGCACCCTAAAACCGCCTCTCACCCATGAGGTGCCTTATCACCTTTATTACCGCCTCTCACCCATGAGGTGCCTTAGCTCCCTTATTACCGCCTCTCACCCATGAGGTACCTTAGCACCCTTATTACCGCCTCTCAACCATGAGTTGCCTTAGCACCCTTATTACCACCTTTCATCCATGATGTGCCTTAGCACCCTTATTACCGCCTCTCACCCAAGAAGGTGCCTTATCACCCTTATTACCGCCTCTCTCCCATGAGGTGCCTTATCACCCTTATTACCGCCTCTCACCCATGAGGTGCCTTATCACACTTATTACCGCCTCTCACCCATGAGATGCCTTAGCACCCTTATTACCGCCTCTCACCCATGAGGTGCCTTATCACCCTTATAACCGCCTCTCTCCCATGAGGTGCCTTATCACCCTTATTACCGCCTCTCACCCATGAGGTGCCATATCACCCTTATTACCGCCTCTCACCCATGAGGTGCCTTATCACCCTTATTACCGCCTCTCACCCATGAGGTGCCTTATCACCCTTATTACTGCCTCTCACCCATGAGGAGCCTTATCACCCTTATTACCGCCTCTCACCCATGGAGGTGCCTTATCACCCTTATTACCGCCTCTCACCCATGGAGGTGCCATAGCACCCTTATTACCGCCTTTCATCCATGAGGTGCCTTATCACCCTTATTACCGCCTTTCATCCATGAGGTGCCTTATCACCTTTATTACCGCCTCTCACCCATGAGGTGCCTTATCACACTTATTACCGCCTCTCACCCATGAGATGCCTTAGCACCCTTATTACCGCCTCTCACCCATGAGGTGCCTTATCACCCTTATAACCGCCTCTCTCCCATGAGGTGCCTTATCACCCTTATTACCGCCTCTCACCCATGAGGTGCCTTATCACCCTTATTACCACCTCTCACCCATGAGGTGCCTTATCACCCTTATTACCGCCTCTCACCCATGAGGTGCCTTATCACCCTTATTACCGCCTCTCACCCATGAGGAGCCTTATCACCCTTATTACCGCCTCTCACCCATGGAGGTGCCTTATCACCCTTATTACCGCCTCTCACCCATGGAGGTGCCATAGCACCCTTATTACCGCCTTTCATCCATGAGGTGCCTTATCACCCTTATTACCGCCTTTCATCCAGGAGGTGCCTTATCACCTTTATTACCGCCTCTCACCCATGGAGGTGCCTTAGCACCCTTATTACCGCCTCTCACCCATGGAGGTGCCTTAGCACCCTTATTTTTACCACCTCTCACCCCTGAGGCACATTAGAACCCTTATTATTACCACCTCTCACCCATGAGGTGCCTTATCACCCTTATTACCGCCTCTCTCTCATGAGATGCCTTAGCACCCTTATTACCACCTGTCACCCATGAGGTGCCTTAGCACCCTTATTACCGCTTCTCACCCATGATGTGCCTTATCACCCTTATTATTACCACCTCTCACCCCTGAGACACCTGAGCACCCTTATTATTACCGCCTCTCACTCATGGAGGTGCCTTAGCACCCTTATTACCGCCTCTCACCCATGACGTGCCTTATCACCCTTATTACTGCCTCTCACCCATGAGGTGCCTTAGCACCCTTATTACCGCCTCTCACCCCTGAGGTGCCACAGCACCCTTATTACCGCCTCTCACCCATGGAGGTGCCTTAGCTCCTTTATTACAACCTCTCACCCATGAGGTGCCTTATCACACTTATTACCGCCTCTCACCCATGGAGGTGCCTTAGCACCCTTATTACCGCCTCAAACCCATGATGTGCCTTAGCACCCTTATTACCGCCTCTCACACATGATGTGCCTTAGCACCCTTATTACCGCCTCTCACCCATGAGGTGCCTTAGCACCCTTATTACCACCTCCCACCCATGAGGTGCCTTATCACACTTATTACTGCCTCTCACCCATGGAGGTGCCTTATCACCAATATTACCGCCTTTCACCGATGGAGGTGCCTTAGCACCTTTATTACCGCCTCTCACCCATGGAGGTGCCTTATCACCCTTATTACCGCCTTTCATCCATGAGGTGCCTTATCACCTTTATTACCACCTCTCACCCATGGAGGTGCCTTAGCACCCTTATTATTACCACCTCTCACCCCTGAGGCACCTTAGCACCCTTATTAGTACCGCCTCTCACCCATGAGGTGCCTTATCACACTTATTACCGCCTCTCACCCATGAGATGCCTTAGCACCCTTATTACCACCTGTCACCCATGAGGTGCCTTAGCACCCTTATTACCGCCTCTCACCCATGAGGTGCCTTAGCACCATTATTACCACCTCTCACCCATGAGGTGCCTTAGCACCCTTATTACCGCCTCTCACCCATGGAGGTGCCTTATCACCCTTATTACCACCTCTCACCCATGAGGTGCCTTATCACCCTTATTACCACCTCTCACCCATGAGGTGCCTTAGCACCCTTATTACCGCCTCTCACCCATGAGTTTCCTTAGCACCCTTATTACTGCCTCTCACCCATGATGTGCCTTAGCACCCTTATTACCGCCTCTCACCCATGGAGGTGCCTTAGCACCCTTATTACCGCATCTCACCCATGGAGGTGCCTTAGCACCCTTATTACCGCCTCTCACCCATGAGGTGCCTTATCACACTTATTACCGCCTCTCACCCATGAGGTGCCTTAGCACCCTTTATACCTCCTCTCACCCATGAGGTGCTATATCACCCTTATTACCGCCTCTCACCCATGAGGTGCCTTAGCACCCTTATTACCGCCTCTCACCCCTGAGGTGCCTCAGCACCCTTATTACTGCCTCTCACCCATGGAGGTGCCTTAGCACCTTTATTACCGCCTCTCACCCATGGAGGTGCCTTATCACACTTATTACCGCCTCTCACCCATGAGATGCCTTAGCACCCTTATTACCGCCTCTCACCCATGAGGTGCCTTATCACCCTTATAACCGCCTCTCTCCCATGAGGTGCCTTATCACCCTTATTACCGCCTCTCACCCATGAGGTGCCTTATCACCCTTATTACCGCCTCTCACCCATGAGGTGCCTTAGCACCCTTATTACCGCCTCTCACCCATGAGGTGCCTTATCACCCTTATTACCGCCTTTCATCCATGAGGTGCCTTATCACCTTTATTACCACCTCTCACCCATGGAGGTGCCTTAGCACCCTTATTATTACCACCTCTCACCCCTGAGGCGCCTTACCACCCTTATTAGTACCGCCTCTCACCCATGAGGTGCCTTATCACCCTTATTACCGCCTCTCTCCCATTAGATGCCTTAGCACCCTTATTACCACCTGTCACCCATGAGGTGCCTTAGCACCCTTATTACCGCCTCTCACCCATGAGGTGCCTTAGCACCATTATTACCACCTCTCACCCATGAGGTGCCTTAGCACCCTTATTACCGCCTCTCACCCATGGAGGTGCCTTATCACCCTTATTACCACCTCTCACCCATGAGGTGCCTTATCACCCTTATTACCACCTCTGACCCATGAGGTGCCTTAGCACCCTTATTACCGCCTCTCACCCATGAGGTTCCTTAGCACCCTTATTACCGCCTCTCACCCATGAGGTGCCTTAGCACCCTTATTACCGCCTCTCACCCATGGAGGTGCCTTAGCACCCTTATTACCGCCTCTCACCCATGGAGGTGCCTTAGCACCCTTATTACCGCCTCTCACCCATGAGGTGCCTTATCACCCTTATTACCGCCTCTCACCCATGAGGTGCCTTATCACACTTATTACCGCCTCTCACCCATGAGGTGCCTTAGCACCCTTATTACCGCCTCTCACCCATGAGGTGCTATATCACCCTTATTACCGCCTCTCACCCATGAGGTGCCTTAGCACCCTTATTACCGCCTCTCACCCCTGAGGTGCCTCAGCACCTTTATTACTGCCTCTCACCCATGGAGGTGCCTTAGCACCTTTATTACCGCCTCTCACCCATGGAGGTGCCTTATCACACTTATTACCGCCTCTCACCCATGAGATGCCTTATCACCCTTATTACCGCCTCTCACCCATGAGGTGCCTTATCACCCTTATAACCGCCTCTCTCCCATGAGGTGCCTTATCACCCTTATTACCGCCTCTCACCCATGAGGTGCCTTATCACCCTTATTACCGCCTCTAACCCATGAGGTGCTTTAGCACCCTTATTACCGCCTCTCACCCATGAGGTGCCTTATCACCCTTATTACCGCCTCTCACCCATGAGGTGCCTTATCACCCTTATTACCGCCTCTCACCCATGGAGGTGCCTTATCACCCTTATTACCGCCTATCACCCATGGAGGTGCCATAGCACCCTTATTACCGCCTTTCATCCATGAGGTGCCTTATCACCCTTATTACCGCCTTTCATCCATGAGGTGCCTTATCACCTTTATTACCGCCTCTCACCCATGGAGGTGCCTTAGCACCCTTATTACCGCCTCTCACCCATGGAGGTGCCTTAGCACCCTTATTATTACCACCTCTCACCCCTGAGGCACCTTAGCACCCTTATTATTACCGCCTCTCACCCATGAGGTGCCTTATCACCCTTATTACCGCCTCTCTCCCATGAGATGCCTTTGCACCCTTATTACCACCTGTCACCCATGAGGTGCCTTAGCACCCTTATTACCGCCTCTCACCCATGATGTGCCTTAGCACCCTTATTATTACCACCTCTCACCCCTGAGGCACCTTAGCACCCTTATTATTACCGCCTCTCACCCATGAGGTGCCTTATCACCCTTATTACCGCCTCTCTCCCATGAGATGCCTTTGCACCCTTATTACCACCTGTCACCCATGAGGTGCCTTAGCACCCTTATTACCGCCTCTCACCCATGAGGTGCCTTAGCACCCTTATTATTACCACCTCTCACCCCTGAGGCACCTGAGCACCCTTATTATTACCGCCTCTCACCCATGGAGGTGCCTTATCACCCTTATTACCGCCTCTCACCCATGAGGTGCCTTATCACCCTTATTACCGCCTCTCACCCATGAGTTGCTATATCACCCTTATTACTGCCTCTCACCCATGAGGTGCCTTAGCACCCTTATTACCGCCTCTCACCCCCGAGGTGCCACAGCACCCTTATTACCGCCTCTCACCCATGGAGGTGCCTTAGCACCTTTATTACCGCCTCTCACCCATGAGGTGCCTTATCACACTTATTACCGCCTCTCACCCATGAGGTGCCTTATCACCCTTATTACCGCCTCTAACCCATGAGGTGCTTTAGCACCCTTATTACCGCCTCTCACCCATGAGGTGCCTTATCACCCTTATTACCGCCTCTCACCCATGAGGTGCCTTATCACCCTTATTACCGCCTCTCACCCATGGAGGTGCCTTATCACCCTTATTACCGCCTCTCACCCATGGAGGTGCCATAGCACCCTTATTACCGCCTTTCATCCATGAGGTGCCTTATCACCCTTATTACCGCCTTTCTTCCATGAGGTGCCTTATCACCTTTATTACCGCCTCTCACCCATGGAGGTGCCTTAGCACCCTTATTACCGCCTCTCACCCATGGAGGTGCCTTAGCACCCTTATTATTACCACCTCTCACCCCTGAGGCACCTTAGCACCCTTATTATTACTGCCTCTCACCCATGAGGTGCCTTATCACCCTTATTACCGCCTCTCTCCCATGAGATGCCTTTGCACCCTTATTACCACCTGTCACCCATGAGGTGCCTTAGCACCCTTATTACCGCCTCTCACCCATGATGTGCCTTAGCACCCTTATTATTACCACCTCTCACCCCTGAGGCACCTGAGCACCCTTATTATTACCGCCTCTCACCCATGGAGGTGCCTTAGCACCCTTATTACCGCCACTCACCCATGAGGTGCCTTATCACCCTTATTACCACCTCTCACCCATGAGTTGCTATATCACCCTTATTACTGCCTCTCATCAATGAGGTGCCTTAGCACCCTTATTACCGCCTCTCACCCCCGAGGTGCCACAGCACCCTTATTACCGCCTCTCACCCATGGAGGTGCCTTAGCACCTTTATTACCGCCTCTCACCCATGAGGTGCCTTATCACACTTATTACCGCCTCTCACCCATGGAGGTGCCTTAGCACCCTTATTACCGCCTCTCACCCATGATGTGCCTTAGCACCCTTATTACCGCCTCTCACACATGATGTGCCTTATCACACTTATTACTGCCTCTCACCCATGGAGGTGCCTTATCACCAATATTACCGCCTTTCACCCATGGAGGTGCCTTATCACCCTTATTACCGCCTTTCATCCATGAGGTGCCTTATCACTTTTATTACTGCCTCTCACCCATGGAGGTGCCTTAGCACCCTTATTATTACCACCTCTCACCCCTGAGGCACCTTAGCACCCTTATTATTACCGCCTCTCACCCATGAGGTGCCTTTTCACCCTTATTACCGCCTCTCTCCCATGAGATGCCTTAGCACCCTTATTACCACCTGTCACCCATGAGGTGCCTTAGCACCCTTATTACCGCCTCTCACCCATGATGTGCCTTAGCACCCATATTATTACCACCTCTCACCCCTGAGGCACCTTAGCACCCTTATTACCGCCTCTCACCCATGGAGGTGCCTTAGCACCCTTATTACCACCTCTCACCCATGAGGTGTCTTAGCACCCTTATTACCGCCTCTCACCCATGGAGGTGCCTTATCACCCTTATTACCACCTCTCACCCATGAGGTGCCTTAGCACCCTTATTACCGCCTCTCACCCATGAGGAGCCTTAGCACCCTTATTACCACCTATCACCCATGAGGTGCCTTATCACCATTATTACCACCTCTCACCCATGGAGGGGCCTCAGCACCCTTATTACCGCCTCTCACCCATGAGGTGCCTCAGCACCCTTATTACTGCCTCTCACCGATGGAGGTGCCTTAGCACCCTTATTACCGCCTCTCACCCATGGAGGTGACTTAGCACACTTATTACCGCCTCTCACCCATGGAGGTGCCTTAGCACCCTTATTACCGCCTCTCACCCATGAGGTGCCTTATCACCCTTATTACCGCCTCTCACCCTTGAGGTGCCTTATCACCCTTATTACCGCCTCTCACCCATGATGTGCCTTATCACCCTTATTACCGCCTCTCACCAATGAGGTGCCTTATCACCCTTATTACCGCCTCTCACCCATGGAGGTGCCTTAGCACCCTTATTACCGCCTCTCACCCATGAGGTGCCTTATCACTCTTATTACCGCCTCTCACCCATGAGGTGCCTTATCACCCTTATTACTGCCTCTCACCCATGGAGGTGCCTTAGCACCCTTATTACCGCCTCTCACCCATGGAGGTGCCTTAGCACCTTTATTACCACCTCTCACCCATGATGTGCCTTAGCACCCTTATTACCGCCTCTCACCCATGAGGTGCCTTATCACCCTTATTACCGGCTCTCACCCATGAGGTGCCTTAGCACCCTTATTACCACCTCTCACCCATGAGGTGCCTTATCACACTTATTACCGCCTCTCACCCATGGAGGTGCCTTATCACCAATATTACCGCCTTTCACCCATGGAGGTGCCTTATCACCTTTATTACCGCCTCTCACCCATGGAGGTGCCTTAGCACCTTTATTACCGCCTCTCACCCATGAGGTGCTTTAGCACCCTTATTACCGCCTCTCACCCATGGAGGTGCCTTATCACCCTTATTACCACCTCTCACCCATGAGGTGCCTTAGCACCCTTATTACCGCCTCTCACCCATGAGGTGCCTTAGCACCCTTATTACCACCTCTCACCCATGAGGTGCCTTATCACCATTATTACCGCCTCTCACCCATGGAGGGGCCTCAGCACCCTTATTACCGCCTCTCACACATGAGGTGCCTTATCACCCTTATTACCGCCTCTCACCCATGGAGGTGCCTTTGCACCGTTATTACCGCCTCTCACCCATGAGGTGCCTTAGCACCCTTATTACCACCTCTCACCCATGAGGTGCCTTATCACACTTATTACTGCCTCTCACCCATGGAGGTGCCTTATCACCAATATTACCGCCTTTCACCCATGGAGGTGCCTTATCACCTTTATTACCGCCTCTCACCCATGGAGGTGCCTTATCACCCTTATTACCGCCTTTCATCCATGAGGTGCCTTATCACCTTTATTACCGCCTCTCACCCATGGAGGTGCCTTAGCACCCTTATTATTACCACCTCTCACCCCTGAGGCACCTTAGCACCCTTATTATTACCGCCTCTCACCCATGAGGTGCCTTATCACCCTTATTACCGCCTCTCTCCCATGAGATGCCTTAGCACCCTTATTACCACCTGTCACCCATGAGGTGCCTTAGCACCCTTATTACCGCCTCTCACCCATGATGTGCCTTAGCACCCATATTATTACCACCTCTCACCCCTGAGGCACCTTAGCACCCTAATTACCGCCTCTCACCCATGGAGGTGCCTTAGCACCCTTATTACCACCTCTCACCCATGAGGTGCCTTAGCACCCTTATTACCGCCGCTCACCCATGGAGGTGCCTTATCACCCTTATTACCACCTCTCACCCATGAGGTGCCTTAGCACCCTTATTACTGCCTCTCTCCCATGAGGTGCCTTAGCACCCTTATTACCACCTATCACCCATGAGGTGCCTTATCACCATTATTACCGCCTCTCACCCATGGAGGGGCCTCAGCACCCTTATTACCGCCTCTCACCCATGAGGTGCCTCAGCACCCTTATTACCGCCTCTCACCGATGGAGGTGCCTTAGCACCCTTATTACCGCCTCTCACCCATGGAGGTGACTTAGCACACTTATTACCGCCTCTCACCCATGGAGGTGCCATAGCACCCTTATTACCGCCTCTCACCCATGAGGTGCCTTATCACCCTTATTACCGCCTCTCACCCTTGAGGTGCCTTATCACCCTTATTACCACCTCTCACCCATGATGTGCCTTATAACCCTTATTACCGCCTCTCACCCATGAGGTGCCTTATCACGATTATTACCGCCTCTCACCCATGGAGGTGCCTTAGCACCCTTACTACCGCCTCTCACCAATGGAGGTGCCTTAGCACCTTTATTACCACCTCTCACCCATGATGTGCCTTATCACCCTTATTACCGCCTCTCACCCATGAGGTGCCTTAGCACCCTTATTACCACCTCTCACCCATGAGGTGCCTTATCACACTTATTACCGCCTCTCACCCATGGAGGTGCCTTATCACCAATATTACCGCCTTTCACCCATGGAGGTGCCTTATCACCTTTATTACCGCCTCTCACCTATGGAGGTGCCTTAGCACCTTTATTACTGCCTCTCACCCATGAGGTGCCTTAGCACCCTTATTACCGCCTCTCACCCATGGAGGTGCCTTATCACCCTTATTACCACCTCTCACCCATGAGGTGCCTTAGCACCCTTATTACCGCCTCTCACCCATGAGGTGCCTTATCACCCTTATTACCGCCTCTCACCCTTGAGGTTCCTTATCACCGTTATTACCACCTCTCACCCATGATGTGCCTTATCACCCTTATTACCACCTCTCACCCATGAGGTGCCTTATCACCATTATTACCGCCTCTCACCCATGGAGGGGCCTCAGCAGCCTTATTACCGCCTCTCACCCATGAGGTGCCTCAGCACCCTTATTACCGCCTCTCACCGATGGAGGTGCCTTAGCACCCTTATTACCGCCTCTCACCCATGAGGTGCCTTATCACCCTTATTACCGCCTCTCACCCTTGAGGTTCCTTATCACCCTTATTACCACCTCTCACCCATGATGTGCCTTATCACCCTTATTACCGCCTCTCACCCATGAGGTGCCTTATCACCCTTATTACCGCCTCTCACCCATGGAGGTGCCTTAGCACCCTTATTACCGCCTCTCACCCATGAGGTGCCTTATCACCCTTATTACCACCTCTCACCCATGAGGTGCCTTATCACCCTTATTACCACCTCTCACCCATGGAGGTGCCTTTGCACCTTTATTACCACCTCTCACCCATGATGTGCCTTAGCACCCTTATTACCGCCTCTCACCCATGAGGTGCCTTATCACCCTTATTACCGCCTCTCACTCATGAGGTGCCTTAGCACCCTTATTACCACCTCTCACCCATGAGGTGCCTTATCACACTTATTACCGCCTCTCACCCATGGAGGTGCCTTATCACCAATATTACCGCCTTTCACCCATGGAGGTGCCTTATCACCTTTATTACCGCCTCTCACCCATGGAGGTGCCTTAGCACCTTTATTACTGCCTCTCACCCATGAGGTGCCTTAGCACCCTTATTACCGCCTCTCAACCATGATGTGCCTTAGCACCCTTATTACCGCCTCTCACCCATAAGGTGCCTTAGCACCCTTATTACTGCCTCTCACTCATGAGGTGCCTTAGCACCCTTATTACCGCCTCTCACCCATGGAGGTGCCTTAGCACCCTTATTATCGCCTCTCACCCATGGAGGTGCCTTAGCACCCTTATTACCACCTCTCACCCATGAGGTGCCTTATCACCCTTATTACCGCCTCTCACCCATGAGGTGCCTTATCACACTTATAACCGCCTCTCACCCATGAGGTGCCTTAGCACCCTTATTACCGCCTCTCACCCATGAGGTGCTATATCACCCTTATTACCGCCTCTCACCCATGAGGTGCCTTAGCACCCTTATTACCGCCTCTCACCTCTGAGGTGCCTCAGCACCCTTATTATCGCCTCTCACCCATGGAGGTGCCTTAGCACCTTTATTACCGCCTCTCACCCATGGAGGTGCCTTATCACACTTATTACCGCCTCTCACCCATGAGATGCCTTAGCACCCTTATTACCGCCTCTCACCCATGAGGTGCCTTATCACCCTTATTACCGCCTCTCTCCCATGAGGTGCCTTATCACCCTTATTACCGCCTGTCACCCATGAGGTGCCTTATCACCCTTATTACCGCCTCTCACCCATGGAGGTGCCTTAGCACCCTTATTATTACCACCTCTCACCCCTGAGGCACCTTAGCACCCTTATTATTACCGCCTCTCACCCATGAGGTGCCTTATCACCCTTATTACTGCCTCTCTCCCATGAGATGCCTTAGCACCCTTATTACCACCTCTCACCCATGAGGTGCCTTATCACCCTTATTTCCGCCTCTCACCCATGGAGGTGCCTTATCACACTTATTACCGCCTCTCACCCATGGAGGTGCCATAGCACCCTTATTACCGCTTTTCATCCATGAGGTGCCTTATCACCCTTATTACCGCCTTTCATCCATGAGGTGCCTTATCACCTTTATTACCACCTCTCACCCATGGAGGTGCCTTAGCACCCTTATTACCACCTCTCACCCATGGAGGTGCCTTAGCACCCTTATTATTACCACCTCTCACCCCTGAGGCACCTTAGCACCTTTATTATTACCGCCTCTCACCCATGAGGTGCCTTATCACCCTTATTACCGCCTCTCTCCCATGAGATGCCTTAGCACCCTTATTACCACCTGTCACCCATGAGGTGCCTTAGCACCCTTATTACCGCCTCTCACCCATGATGTGCCTTAGCACCCTTATTATTACCACCTCTCACCCCTGAGGCACCTGAGCACCCTTATTATTACCGCCTCTCACCCATGGAGGTGCCTTAGCACCCTTATTACCGCCTCTCACCCATGAGGTGCCTTATCACCCTTATTACCGCCTCTCACCCATGATGTGCCTTATCACCCTAATTACCGCCTCTCACCCATGAGGTGCATTAGCACACTTATTACTGCCTCTCACCCATGGAGGTGCCTTATCACCAATATTACCGCCTTTCACCCATGGAGGTGCCTTATCACCTTTATTACCGCCTCTCACCCATGGAGGTGCCTTATCACCCTTATTACCGCCTTTCATCCATGAGGTGCCTTATCACCTTTATTACCACCTCTCACCCATGGAGGTGCCTTAGCACCCTTATTACCGCCTCTCAACCATGGAGTTGCCTTAACACCCTTATTACCTCCTGTCACCCATGATGTGCCTTAGCACCCTTATTACCACCTCTCACTCATGGAGGTGCCTTAGCACCCTTATTACTGCCTCTCAACCATGGAGTTGCCTTAACACCCTTATTAACGCCTCTCACCCATGATGTGCCTTAGCACCCTTATTATTGCCTCTCACCCATGGAGGTGCCTTAGCACCCTTATTAACGCCTCTCACCCATGAGGTGCCTTATCACTCTTATTACCGCCTCTCACCCATGAGGTGCCATAGCACCCTTATTACCGCCTCTCAACCATGGAGTTGCCTTAACACCCTTATTACTGTCTCTCACCCATGGAGGTGCCTTATCACCCTTATTAGCACCTCTCACCCATGAGGTGCCTTAGCACCCTTATAACCGCCTCTAACCCATGAGGTGCCTTATCACCCTTATTACCCCTTTTCACCCATGGAGGTGCCTTAGCACCCTTATTACCGCCTCTCAACCATGGAGTTGCCTTAGCACCCTTATTAACACCTCTCACCCATGGAGGTGCCTTAGCACCTTTATTACCACCTCTCACCCATGATGTGCCTTATCACCCTTATTACCGCCTCTCACCCATGAGGTGCCTTATCACACTTATTACCGCCTCTCACCCATGGAGGTGCCTTAGCACCTTTATTACCACCTCTCACCCATGAGGTGCCTTAGCACCCTTATTACCGCCTCTCACCCATGGAGGTGCCTTATCACCTTTATTACCGCCTCTCACCCATGGAGGTGCCTTAGCACCCTTATTACCACCTCTCACCCATGAGGTGCCTTAGCACCCCTATTACCGCCTCTCAACCATGGAGTTGCCTTAACACCCTTATTACCGCCTCTCACCCATCATGTGCCTTAGCACCCTTATTACCGCCTCTCACCCATGGAGGTGCCTTAGCACCCTTATTACCGCCTCTCACCCATGAGGTGCCTTATCACCCTTATTACCGCCTCTCACCCATGAGATGACTTAGCACCCTTATTACCGCCTCTCAACCATGGAGTTGCCTTAACACCCTTATTACCTCCTTTCACCCATGAGGTGCCTTATCACCCTTATAACCGCCTCTCACCCATGAGGTGCCTTATCACCCTTATTACCACCTCTCACCCATGAGGTGCCTTATCACCCTTATTACCACCTCTCACCCATGAGGTGCCTTAGCACCCTCATTACCGCCTATCACCCATGGAGGTGCCTTAGCACCCTTTTTACCGCCTCTCACCCATGGAGTTGCCTTAGCACCCTTGTTACCGCCTCTGACCAATGAGGTGCCTTAGCACTCTTATTACCACCTCTCACCCATGAGGTGCCTTATCAACCTTATTACCGCCTCTCACCCATGAGGTGCCTTATCACCCTTATTACCGCCTCTCACCCATGAGGTGCCTTAGCACCCTTATTACCGCCTCTCACCCATGGAGGTGCCTTAGCACCCTTATTACCGCCTCTCACCCATGAGGTGCCTTAGCACCCTTATTACCGCCTCTCACCCATGAGGTGCCTTAGCACCCTTATTACCGCCTCTCACCCATGGAGGTGCCTTAGCACCCTTATTACCGCCTCTCACCCATGAGGTGCCTTATCACCCTTATTACCGCCTCTCACCCATGAGGTGCCTTAGCACCCTTATTACCGCCTCTCAACCATGGAGTTGCCTTAACACCCTTATTACCGCCTCTCACCCATGGAGGTGCCTTATCACCCTTATTACCGCCTCTCCCCCATGAGGTGCCTTAGCACCCTTATTACTGCCTCTCACCCATGAGGTGCCTTATCACCCTTATTACCCCCTCTCACCCATGGAGGTGCCTTAGCACCCTTATTACCGCCACTCAACCATGGAGTTGCCTTAACACCCTTATTACCGGCACTCACCCATGGAGGTGCCTTAGCACCCTTATTACTGCCTCTCCCCCATTCAAGACTCCTCACACATACAGTCAGGTGCATAAATATTGGGACATTGACAGAATTTTCAGATTTTGGCCTCTATTCACCACCACAATGGCTTTGAAATGAAACAAACAAGATGTTCTTTACCTGCAGACTTTCAGATTTAATTTGAGGGTAATTACATCCAAATCAGGTGAACGGTGAAGGAATTACAATGGTTTCTATATGTGCCTCCCACTTTTTAAGGGACCAAAAGTAATGGGACTATCAACTCAAAAAGCTATTTCATGGACAGGTGTGGGCTATTCCCTCGTTATTTAATTATCAATTAAGCAGGTAAAAGGTCTGGAGTTAATTCTAGGTGTGACATTTGCATTTGGAATCAGTTGCTGTCGACTCTCAATATGAGATCCAAAGAGCTGTCACTATCAGTGAAGCAAGCCATCATTAGGCTGAAAAATCAAAACAAACCCATCAGAAAGATGTCAAAAACATTAGGTGTGGCCAAATCAACTGTTTGGAACATTCTTAAAAAGAAAGAATGCACCGGAGAGCTCAGCAACACCAAAAGACCAGGAAGACCATGGAAAACAACTGTGGTGGATGACAGAAGAATTATTTCCCTGGTGAAGAAAAACCCCTTCACAACAGTTGGCCAAATCAAGAACACTCTCCAGGAGGTAGATGTATATGTGTCAAAGTGAACAATCAAGAGAAGACTTCACAAGAGTGAATATAGAGGGTTCACCACAAGATGTAAACCATTGGTGAGCCTCAAAAACAGGAAGACCAGATTAGAGTTTGCCAAACAACATCTAAAAAAGCCATTACAGTTCTGGAACAACATCCTATGGACAGATGAGACAAAGATCAACTTGTACCAGAGTGATGGGAAGAGAAGAGTATGGAGAAGGAAAGAAACTGCTCATGATCCAAAACATACCACCTCATCGGTAAAGCATGGTGGTGGTAGTGTCATGGCGTGGGCATGTATGGCTGCCAATGGAACTGGTTCCCTTGTATTTATTGATGATGTGACTGCTGACAAAAGCAGCAGAATGAATTCTGAAGTGTTTCGGGCAATATTATATGCTCATATTCAGTCAAATGCTTCAGAACTCATTAGACGGCGCTTCACAGTGCAGATGGACAATGACCCGAAGCATACTGCAAAAGCAACCAAAGAGTTTTTTAAGGCTAGAAAGTGGAATGTTATGCAATGGCCAAGTCAATCCCCTGACCTGAATCTGATTGAGCATGCATTTCACTTGATGAAGACAAAACTGAAGGGAAAATGCCCCAAGAACAAGCAGGAACTGAAGACATTTGCAGTAGAGGCCTGGCAGAGCATCACCAGGGATGAAACCCAGCGTCTGGTGATGTCTATGCGTTCCAGACTTCAGGCTGTAATTGCCTGCAAAGGATTTTCAACAAAGTATTAAAAAGTGAAAGTTAGATTTAGGATTGTTTAGTTTGTCCCATTACTTTTGGCCCCTTAAAAAGTGGGAGGCACATATAGAAACCGCTGTAATTCCTACACCGTTCACCTGATTTGGATGTAATTACCCTCAAATTAAATCTGAAAGTCTGCAGGTAAAGCACATCTTGTTTGTTTCATTTCAAAGCCATTGTGGTGGCGAATAGAGGCCAAAATATGAAAATTCTGTCAATGTCCCAATATTTATGCATCTGACTGTAGCTGCAGCTTCTCTAATATCTAACACTCCTTAACACTGTAATTGCTGTCTCTCGCTAGTGTAATGCCTTGGTGTGGATTGGCTGTGGTGGTCCTGTGCCCTGGACTTGTACCATAAGAATGTTAGGTACCTGCCTAATGAGGTCCCCTGGATGTGGTGGGCAGGACCATATCTTTGGCCAATATTATGCTAAGTACCTCAGCCTGACTGGATTGCAGAATGTATTATAGAGTGTGCACCTGCGCCCCCTTTTTTGTGGTTGGCAATGTAAATCTCAAGCAGGGTAGCACCTGGCTATATATTAAAGCTAGAGGGTGCAGGCTAGAGCCCCTCCCTATAAATTATATGAACCTACCAATGCCCAGAGAAGAGAAACACGTACAATAGGCCCCGGCCATTAATAGGTGTACACAGGGACATATAATGTAATGCACAGTGTAGGTATCCTGAGATCGCAGTCTGACCGTGGTCTCAGAGAAAGTGAATATAATATATAATAAATATAATTATCTGACTGTATCACACTGGCTGCAGGAAGATTACACCTGTATTCCCACAGCTGTCACTAACTTATCCTAAACTGATATAAGTGGTGTTATGGGGATGTTTAGCGTTAATTTGTAGTGGTAAATACCTATTATTTCTCAGACGGCTCCTGTGGTTGTACAGGGGTGCCACTAATACCCCTTATTTAAATTGCTTCAAAGCAGAACAGAGAAAACAGAGGATTTTCTCCCTTGGTGCACTTATCCCTAATAACATACATAGATTTCTTATTTCTGTAATAATTAGTCTCACGAAAATATAACTTTTATTTAAATACTTAAATTAACTACAATTAGCAGCAAAATATTAAAATAATAATAGTGTATGTATATAGAAATAGTGTTTAATATCTTCCCCTTAGGGAGCAGTGCTTCCACGTACCTAGTTATTAAATAGCTTCTTATATACAATTATTGATCATTCAGCTAATTGATTGAGAATTATGTTATTAGTCTCCTAATTCAGTTGATAGGGGGTTACTTATTACTCCCGATATAATTTTATTATATCCGTACTTTATGTTTAATCAGCATTAAGGCACAGATCCACTAGAAGACCTCAAAACGGCTGCACAATTCCGACATTGTAATCCTGCAGTCGTTTGTCAGTCTGTGATGTGCGTATAATGAACGAGCAGTCGGTCAGTGCAGGCAGCAGACGGTCAGTGCAGGCAGCAGACGGTCAGTGCAGGCAGCAGACGGTCAGTGCAGGCAGCAGACGGTCAGTGCAGGCAGCAGACGGTCAGTGCAGGCAGCAGACGGTCAGTGCAGGCAGCAGACGGTCAGTGCAGGCAGCAGACGGTCAGTGCAGGCAGCAGTCGGTCAGTGCAGGCAGCAGTCGGTCAGTGCAGGCAGCAGACGGTCAGTGCAGGCAGCAGACGGTCAGTGCAGGCAGCAGTCGGTCAGTGCAGGCAGCAGACGGTCAGTGCAGGCAGCAGACGGTCAGTGCAGGCAGCAGTCGGTCAGTGCAGGCAGCAGACGGTCAGTGCAGGCAGCAGACGGTCAGTGCAGGCTCATCACTCATCTGCAAACATGCTGAATCTAACGTTATCGTCAGGTTGTACAACATATTTGTACAATGATAGATGTCTAAACGACCAGCGGGAGCGCGCGTCACTGGTCATTTACAGATCGTTTAAAAAAAAGTCGTAAACGATTTTCAAACCATTATTGAATGATTGAACGATATCGTTACCGTTCAATCGCTCAATTTAATCATCTAGGGGACGTGTGCCTTTAGTCTTCACTACTAAATCCTCATTTATGATATCGTGTTATTGGCTTCTATTAATGATCATGATTATGACAGTCATCCTTCTTATCTAATGTTGCTGAGGTACAGATATATATTATCCCGTCTATCTCATTCTTACATTTATCAGCATAAACTAGGCACGGCGGCAGTTACACATAAAGATATAATCATACAACACGGTACCACGAATAAATATCATTTCACTAAGATAAGAGAGAGAAAAGCGTCACTGTGTCTGGGGATAATTGGATACAATGTATCAAAACAAAGAGGCAGAGTGTGAAATGAACAAGATACCTAGTATCAATTACAGACACTAAACTCCATACAGAGAAATAGAAATGAATCCCATGTAAATGACAAATAATAGAAGTCAATAAACACGATATCATAAAGGAGGATTCAGAAGTGAAGTAAATCAGAGTTGTACAATACCCGTAACAAAGACTAATGCTGATTATTATTATTATCCTTTATTTATATGGTGCCACAAGTGTTCCGCAGCGCCTTACATAGTACATAGAACTAACAAGTGAACAAGAAACAAGTAACTTACAGTACATTACAGTACATTACAGTGCAGGACAAGGACACGATTTATATACATTGCTGCAATAGCGATTATTACACTCACAATAAGCAGCCGGGAGTTGGCAGAGACGTGTTAGGTGACATAATGGGGAGTAGAAGAAAATATATAGAGAAGCACATGAGGGAAGAGGGCCCTGCTCATGAGAGCTTACATTCTTAAGGGGAGGGCAGACAGACAGGCGTGACACAGAAGGGGAGGGGTAGACAGACAGGCGTGACACAGATGGGGAGGGGCAGACAGACAGGCGTGACACAGATGGGGAGGGGCAGACAGACAGGCGTGACACAGAAGGGGAGGGGTAGACAGACAGGCGTGACACAGATGGGGAGGGGCAGACAGACAGGCGTGACACAGATGGGGAGGGGCAGACAGGCGTGACACAGAAGGGGAGGGGCAGACAGACAGGCGTGACACAGAAGGGGAGGGGCAGACAGACAGGCGTGACACAGAAGGGGAGGGGCAGACAGACAGGCGTGACACAGGAGGGGAGGGGTAGACAGACAGGCGTGACACAGAAGGGGAGGGGCAGACAGACAGGCGTGACACAGATGGGGAGGGGCAGACAGGCGTGACACAGATGGGGAGGGGCAGACAGACAGGCGTGACACAGAAGGGGAGGGGCAGACAGACAGGCGTGACACAGAAGGGGAGGGGCAGACAGGCGTGACACAGATGGGGAGGGGCAGACAGACAGGCGTGACACAGAAGGGGAGGGGCAGACAGACAGGCGTGACACAGATGGGGAGGGGCAGACAGACAGGCGTGACACAGATGGGGAGGGGCAGACAGACAGGCGTGACACAGAAGGGGAGGGGCAGACAGACAGGCGTAACACAGAAGGGGAGGGGCAGACAGACAGGCGTGACACAGAAGGGGAGGGGCAGACAGACAAGCGTGACACAGAAGGGGAGGGGCAGACAGACAAGCGTGACACAGAAGGGGAAGATAGGGAGGAAAGAGCATGAGGTGGGTTAGGATGAGAGCTGGAAGGCCTTGATGAAGTAGTGGATCTTGAGAGCCCGTTCGTAGAGAGGTGGAGGGTCTGATAGGGAGAGGTAGAGAGTTACAGAGGTAGGGAGCAGCACAGGCAAAATCTTGGATGTGGGAGTGGGAGGAAGTAATCAGTTGGCAAGAGAGACGGCATGCATTAGTTGAGCGAAGTGGACGGGCGGGAGTGTGAAGGGAGAAAAGGTCAGAAATGTATGTGGGAGAGGATTTGGTGAGGGCTTTGTAGGCAAGTGTAAGAACCTTGAATTGGCATCTGAAGGGGAAGGGGAGCCAGTGTAGGGCTTGAAGGAGAGGGGAAGCAGATGTAGAACGTCTTGAGAGGAAGATGAGCTGAGCAGCAGCATTGAGGACCGATTGTAGTGGAGAGAGGTGAGAGACTGGGAGGCCAGCTAGGAGAAGGTTACAGTAGTCCAATCTGGAGATGACCAGTGAGTGGATGAGGGTTTTAGTGGCATTCTGGGTGAGGAAGGGTCTAATCCTGGAAATATTTTTTAGGTGGAGACGAGAGGACTGCGAGAGGTGCTGAATGTGCGGTTTAAATGAGAGCGCACTTTGGGGCTAGAGGAGATAGTTGGGCCATCAATGGATAATGAAATTGTGGGAAGTGAGGTAATGGAAGAGGGTGGGAAGATGATCAGCTCAGTCTTAGACATGTTAAGTTTAAGAAAGCACTGGGACATCCATGAAGAGACAGCAGAGAGACAATTGGAGATACGGGTAAGGAGCGAGGGGGAGAGCTCAGGGGTGGAAAGGTAGATCTGAGTATCATCAGCATAGAGATGATATTGGAGGTCAAAAGAGTTTATGAATTCACCTAGGATGTGTATAGGGAGAAAAGGAGAGGTCCAAGAACAGAACCTTGGTGAACTCCTACTGTTAGTGGAAGTTGGGAAGAGGAGTCATGAGAGGACACAGAGAAGGAACGATCAGAGAGGTAAGAGGAAAGCCAGGAGAGGGCAGTGTCACGTAAACCGAGAGAGTAAAGGATTTGCAGGAGGAAAGGGTGGTCCACAGTGTCAAATGCAGCAGAGAGGTCAAGGAGAATGAGCAGAGAGTAGTGGCCCTTGGATTTGGCAGCAAGGAGGTCATTGCTGACTTTTGTGAGGGCAGTTTCAGTGGAGTGGAACGAACGGAAGCCAGACTGAAATGAGTCAATGAGGGAGGAAAGGAAGGTGGTAAGGTGGTTGTAGACAATACGCTCAAGGAGTTTGGAAGCAAAAGGGAGGAGAGAGATGGGTCGGTAGTTGGAGAGTATGTTAGGATCAAGGGTAGGTTTTTTAAGAATGGGGGAGACAAGGGCATGTTAAACATAAAGTACGGATAGAATAAAATTATATCGGGAGTAATAAGTAACCCCCTATCAACTGAATTAGGAGACTAATAACATAATTCTCAATCAATTAGCTGAATGATCAATAATTGTATATAAGAAGCTATTTAATAACTAGGTACGTGGAAGCACTGCTCCCTAAGGGGAAGATATTAAACACTATTTCTATATACATACACTAAAATTATTTTAATATTTTGCTGCTGATTGTACTTATTTTAAGCATTCTTTAAATAAAAGTTATGTTTTAGTGATACTAATTATTACACAAATAAGAAATCTATGTATGTTATTAGGGGATTAGTGCACCAAGGGAGAAAATCCCCTGTTTATTTCTTTATTTCTTTCCTGTCTTGTATCAATCACACTGGCGTCAGGATGGCGATCGCGCAGATCCCCTAGTGCTGATGCAGTAAGGGCAGAGCTGAATATAATACAGTCATTATTCTAGCGCTCTATCCGTGATGTCATATACCTCTCTCTACTGCCGCCACCCGTGGTAAAAACAAAGGGCCCACAGGACCCCCAGCGCTGTCTCACAATTGCGGCACAGACTGCCACGCGACACAGACTGCCATGCAGCTAGCTGGTCTCCCCCTGCTTCTAGCGGCATGCAGTCAGAACATCGGTGGGCGCTAACCCAACACTGACATCCTAACATGGGACTAAAGATAGGCTTCGAAATCCCGACGCCTATCATTAGCCCCACTACTAAATCCAGACACCCGGCATTACCGAACAAGGGTAAGCCATCTAGCCGTGGGGGGGGGGTTAGCTTCTATGACCCACAGGGGGACTTAGTGTTAGGCACCACTAGGGGGAAGGGGAAGGTTAGGCACCACTAGGGGGGAGGTTAGGGTTAGGCACCACTAGGGGGGAGGTTAGGGTTAGGCACCACTAGGAGGGAGGTTAGGGTTAGGCACCACTAGGGGGGAGGTTAGGGTTAGGCACCACTAGGGGGGAGGTTAGTGTTAGGCACCACTAGGGGGGAGGTTAGGGTTAGGCACCACTAGGGGGGAGGATAGGGTTAGGCACCACTAGGGGGGAGGTTAGGGTTAGGCACCACTAGGGGAAGGCGAAGGTTAGGCACCACTAGGGGGGAGGTTAGGGTTAGGCACCACTAGGAGGGAGGATAGTGTTAGGAACCACTAGGGGGGAGGTTAGGGTTAGGCACCACTAGGGGGGAGGTTAGGGTTAGGCACCACTAGGGGGGAGGTTAGTGTTAGGCACCACTAGGGGGGAGGTTAGGGTTAGGCACCACTAGGGGGGAGGTTAGGGTTAGGCACCACTAGGGGGGAGGTTAGGGTTAGGCACCACTAGGGGGGAGGTTAGGGTTAGGCACCACTAGGAGGGAGGTTAGGGTTAGGAACCACTAGGGGGAAGGGGGAAGGGGGAAGGGGAAGGTTAGGCACCACTAGGGGGGAGGTTAGGGTTAGGCACCACTAGGGGGGAGGTTAGGGTTAGGCACCACTAGGAGGGAGGTTAGTGTTAGGAACTACTAGGGGGAAGGGGAAGGTTAGGCACCACTAGGGGGGAGGTTAGGGTTAGGCACCACTAGGAGGGAGGTTAGTGTTAGGAACCACTAGGGGGGAGGTTAGGGTTAGGCACCACTAGGGGGGAGGTTAGGGTTAGGCACCACTAGGGGGGAGGTTAGTGTTAGGCACCACTAGGGGGGAGGTTAGGGTTAGGCACCACTAGGGGGGAGGTTAGGGTTAGGCACAACTAGGGGAAGGCAAAGGTTAGGCACCACTAGGAGGGAGGATAGTGTTAGGAACCACTAGGGGGGAGGTTAGGGTTAGGCACCACTAGGGGGGAGGTTAGGTTAGGCACCACTAGGGGGGAGGTTAGGGTTAGGCACCACTAGGGGGGAGGTTAGGGTTAGGCACCACTAGGGGGGAGGTTAGTTTTAGGCACCACTAGGGGGGAGGTTAGGGTTAGGCACCACTAGGGGGGAGGTTAGGGTTAGGCACCACTAGGGG
Organism: Taudactylus pleione; assembly: GCA_031769625.1. Classification (NCBI taxonomy): domain Eukaryota; kingdom Metazoa; phylum Chordata; class Amphibia; order Anura; family Myobatrachidae; genus Taudactylus; species Taudactylus pleione. Next base: position 87,348 of record JAUIMM010001302.1, on the reverse strand, counting down.
GGAGGTTAGGGTTAGGCACCACTAGGGGGGAGGTTAGGGTTAGGCACCACTAGGGGAAGGCGAAGGTTAGGCACCACTAGGGGGGAGGTAAGGGTTAGGCACCACTAGGGGGGAGGTTAGGGTTAGGCACCACTAGGAGGGAGGATAGTGTTAGGAACCACTAGGGGGGAGGTTAGGGTTAGGGACCACTAGGGGGGAGGTTAGGGTTAGGCACCACTAGGGGGGAGGTTAGGGTTAGGCACCACTAGGGGGGAGGTTAGGGTTAGGCACCACTAGGAGGGAGGTTAGTGTTAGGAACCACTAGGGGGGAGGTTAGGGTTAGGCACCACTAGGGGGTTGGTTAGGGTTAGGCACCACTAGGGGGGAGGTTAGGGTTAGGCACCACTAGGGGGGAGGTTAGGGTTAGGCACCACTAGGGGGGAGGTTAGGGTTAGGCACCACTAGGAGGGAGGTTAGTGTTAGGCACCACTAGGGGAGAGGTTAGGGTTAGGCACCACTAGGGGAGAGGTTAGGGTTTGCCACCACAAATTGAGGAACCGGCATTACATACAGATCACATTCTCTTCTAGCAACAAAATATATTTGTAGTGTAACCTTAGCGATCTAGTAGTCTCTTCAAAGATTGGGTTCTGGAGCATATATCACATAAACTAATAAGGGAATAATAATAATGTATGTATAATAGAAGTACAATGCTTATTTATTACATAGACAAATGTGTTGCAATTTGAAGTAAAAGGGAAAACTTACAGAATATAACATACAGCCTGCAGTGCCATTCTCTATCCTAGACGTGCCATGCTGGTAATTGAACCGCCACAGCCGCTGAAGTGTTCTACATGCAGTAGCTGAATGCCAAAAATGTCTAGAAAGGTTTATGGCCACAGACAGCATCTCCTGCATGCCCCTGTCATTTTTTTTTAAATGTGGAGCTCAACTGGGGCAAGGATTGAGGTGAATGGTTAAAATATTATTTGTAAATGCCTCCCCTCCTCCCTCATAAATTTGCTTCGGAATCAAAAACTTAAATTAAAATTTTCTACGGAGCAACCTTTCCTTTCCCTGCCTTCAACTACATACATACTCCATCTCCCTCAGGCCTCTTGGTAAATAAAAACATTTGTTTCCTGATGTGCCATGTTGGAAGTTGAACTGCCACAGCCGCTAAAATCTTCGACATGTGGTTGCTGAATGCCGAAAATGTCCAGATAAGTTTATGGCCAAAAACAGCATCTTCTGCATACCTTTTTAATTTAAAAAAATATTCTGAACCACCAAGTTGATTTTGTGTGCAAAACATGGGACATATTGTTCACCCAAGCTCTCCCCCTCCTCCCTCATAAAATTGCTTCAGAATAAAAAAATTAAATAAAATTTACTACGAATCAACCCTTCCTTTCCCTGCCTTCAACTACATACATACTCCATCTCCCTCTGGCCTCTTGATTAATGAAAACATATATGTTTCCTGATGTGCCATGTTGGAAGTTGAACTGCCACGTGTTAGTGCCGCCCACTGCTGCCGCTTAACTTAGTCAGCCAGCTGGCTAGGTGCAACTTTTTGGCCTAAACTGGATGAAAACAATTTTGAGAGCTGCGAGGTGGTCAAAATTGACTGGAAACGAGTGGAAATTAATATTATTGAGGTTAAGAATACTGTAGGAACAAATAAAATCCTAAATGATGTGATTTTAGCTGTTTTTATCAATTAAAAAAAAAAAAATCAGATCCAAAACCAAAACAATCAGTGCGGTTCTGGCAAATCCAAATCCAGATCCAAATAATGAAGTAGATACAGATCCAATACCACAACACATGGGTAGAGGCACATCTCTAATTTAAATGTGGAGCGCTGAAAACTTAATTGGACCCAGCTGAGTGTACAGTAATTTAGTAATTAAAGCTGCTTTGAATAGAGAAAGGTGCGAGAAGTCCGGTGATGTCTTATGAAGGTTCTGTGAGAGAACAAAACGCGGTGACAGGAGGATCCTACGTTTGCTATACAGAATGACTGACATAGACCTAATGTACTAATATCACCCAACAGAACCATTTTGTATTTCATCCCAGATCTTAATATACATTACACTGTACATGCTAAGTGATAAATGTCATCTACTAATCCAGTTGTTTGGGGTCTGTGCATGCGCAGAACGGGTCCCGCGGTATCGCCCGCAGACCCCTCGAGCCGCGGTATGAGTGACCTGCTGCAGCATTTGGAGGGCGGAGCAGGGGTGTGCCCAGGCTGCGTTCATGGAAACAGGGACGCGTTGCTCCCATTTACTCAGACTGGCCTGTGCTGTCACCATTGCGACTGATGGGCGTGATAATGATCTGAGGCAGCGTCTACGGATGCTGCACTCAGATCGCTATTGCCGTCTGGAGGCGTGTGCTTCCTATAGGAGTCTCCGGCGGCATTTATTTATGTGCTGGACGCTATTCCGCAGCCGCGTCCCTACAGATGTACATTATCGCCCGGACCGGAATCACAAAGCGGATATTAATTATCCCTTATTATAGCGCAGTCAGTTCTTGGGTTGGTGCGCTAATTCCTATAGGCAGACTAGCGCCTGGCCTGTAATGACTAACATCTGAATTGGGGGATTATTTACATATATTTGTACATTTTAATATATATATATATATCTCTATCTCTCTCTCTCTCTCTCTCTATATATGTATGTAAGTAATATATATATATATATATATATATATATATAGCGCCGGGAGTAGAAGCAGCCAGTGAGTGATCACTGTTTTGCTTTACGCTTTTCCTTTTTGTCCTGTGGATATATAAATATATATAATATAACCATGTGATGATACAGGACATCTTACTTGCAGACACATATAAAAATCACTTTGCAAAGGACATATATTATCATATAATACTGATTGAAGGAGAAGCAGGTACTCACTGTAGGGACTGGCCTCCTCCTTGGTCCCTGATATTGTCCCATCGGGCAGATATTGCAGGTAATAGCCCATACGGCAGTACAGGCGGGTGACAATCCCTTTCAGTTGCGGCTCTGGAAGACAAGTGAGATATTATACAGTAACCTGGATCCGGTCCCTTCATCTCCCAGCTAATCACTCTGCTCCTCGTCTTCTCTCTGCCCCTGACCTCCTTCTCTCATCACTTTCTCCCCCAGGACAATATATTTCATCTATTATACTGACAGCTCAGTACCCCAGAAACACAGCAGTGTGCTCAATGACAGAGCTGTGTGTGTGTGAGGTCAGTACAGGAATAGCAGAGAGATACAGGACAGGATGGAGGTGTAGTGACAGAGCTTGTGTGTGTGAGGTCAGTACAGGAATAGCAGAGAGATACAGGACAGGGTGGAGGTGTAATGACAGAGCTGTGTGTGTGTGGTCAGTACAGGAATAGTACAGAGATACAGGACAGGATGGAGGTGTAGTGACAGCTGTGTGTGAGGGGTCAGTACAGGAATAATAGAGAGATACAGGACAGGATGGAGGTGCAGTGACACATGTGTGTGTGTGGTCAGTACAGGACTAGTAGAGAGATACAGGACAGGATGGAGGTGTAGTGACAGCTGTGTGTGTGGGGTCAGTACAGGAATAGTAGAGAGATACAGGACAGGATGGAGGTGTAGTGACAGAGCTGTGTGTGTGTGTGTGGGGTCAGTACAGGAATAGTAGAGAGATACAGGACAGGATGGAGATGTAGTGACAGAACTGTGTGTGGGGTAAGTACAGGAATAGTAGAGAGATACAGGACAGGATGGAGGTGTAGTGACAGAGTTGTGTGTGTGAGGTCAGTACAGGAATAGTAGAGACATACAGGACAGGATGGAGGTGTAGTGACAGAGCTGTGTGTGAGGTCAGTAAAGGAATAGTAGAGAGATACAGGACAGGATGGAGGTGTAGTGACAGAACTGTGTGTGTGTGTGGTCAGTACAGGAATAGTAGAGAGATACAGGACAGGATGGAGATGTAGTGACAGAACTGTGTGTGGGGTCAGTACAGGAATAGTAGAGAGATACAGGACAGGATGGAGGTGTAGTGACAGAGTTGTGTGTGTGAGGTCAGTACAGGAATAGTAGAGAGATACAGGACAGGATGGAGGTGTAGTGACAGAGCTGTGTGTGGGGTCAGTACAGGAATAGTACAGAGATACAGGACAGGATGGAGGTGTAGTGACAGCTGTGTGTGAGGGGTTAGTACAGGAATAGTAGAGAGATACAGGATAGGATGGAGGTGCAGTGACAGATGTGTGTGTGAGGTCAGTACAGGAATAGTAGAGAGATACAGGACAGGATGGAGGTGTAGTGACAGAGCTGTGTGTGGGGTCAGTGCAGGAATAGTAGAGAGATACAGGACAGGACGGAGGTGTAGTGACAGAGCTGTGTGTGGGGTCAGTACAGGAATAGTAGAGAGATTCAGGACAGGATGGAGGTGTAGTGACAGAGCTGTGTGTGTGAGGTCAGTACAGGAATAGTAGAGAGATACAGGACAGGATGGAGGTGTAGTGACAGAGCTGTGTGTGTGTGTGGTCAGTACAGGAATAGTAGAGAGATACAGGACAGGATGGAGGTGTAGTGACAGAGCAGTGTGTGTGAGGTCAGTACAGGAATAGTAGAGAGATACAGGACAGGATAGATGTGTAGTGACAGAGCTGTGTGTGTGTGTGTGGTCAGTACAGGAATAGTAGAGAGATACAGGACAGGATGGAGGTGTAGTGACAGAGCTGTGTGTGAGATCAATACAAGAATAGTAGAGAGATACAGGACAGGATGGAGGTGTAGTGACAGAGCTGTGTGTGTGGGGTCAGTACAGGAATAGTAGGGAGATACAGGACAGGATGGAGGTGTAGTGACAGAGCTGTGTGTGTGAGGTCAGTACATGAATAGTAGAGAGATACAGGACAGGATGGAGGTGTAGTGACAGAGTTGTGTGTGTGTGTGGTCAGTACAGGAATAATAGAGATACTGGACAGGATAGAGGTGTAGTGACAGAGCTGAGTGTGTGGGGTCAGTACAGGAATAGTAGGGAGATACAGGACAGGATGGAGGTGTAGTGACAGAGCTGTGTGTGTGAGGTCAGTACATGAATAGTAGAGAGATACAGGACAGGATGGAGGTGTAGTGACAGAGCTGTGTGTGTGTGTGGTCAGTACAGGAATAGTAGAGAGATACAGGACAGGATGGAGGTGTAGTGACAGAGCTGTGTGTGTGAGGTCAGTACAGGAATAGTAGAGAGATACAGGACAGGATGGAGGTGTAGTGACAGAGCTGTGTGTGTGAGGTCAGTACAGGAATAGTAGAGAGATACAGGACAGGATGGAGGTGTAGTGACAGAGCTGTGTGTGTGTGTGAGGTCAGTACAGGAATAGTAGAGAGATACAGGACAGGATGGAGGTGTAGTGACAGAGCTGTGTGTGAGATCAATACAAGAATAGTAGAAAGATACAGGACAGGATGGAGGTGTAGTGACAGAGCTGTGTGTGTGGGGTCAGTACAGGAATAATAGAGATACTAGACAGGATAGAGGTGTAGTGACAGAGCTGAGTGTGTGGGGTCAGTACAGGAATAGTAGGGAGATACAGGACAGGATGGAGGTGTAGTGACAGAGCTGTGTGTGTGAGGTCAGTACAGGAATAGTAGAGAGATACAGGACAGGATGGAGGTGTAGTGACAGAGCTGTGTGTGAGGTCAATACAAGAATAGTAGAGAGATACAGGACAGGATGGAGGTGTAGCGACAGAGCTGTGTGTGTGTGGTCAGTACAGGAATAGTAGAGAGATACAGGACAGGATGGAGGTGTAGTGACAGAGCTGTGTGTGTGTGTGTGAGGTCAGTACAGGAATAGTAGAGAGATACAGGACAGGATGGAGGTGTATTGACAGAGCTGTGTGTGTGTGTGTGTGTGAGGTCAGTACAGGAATAGTAGAGAGATACAGGACAGGATGGAGGTGTAGTGACAGAGCTGTGTGTGTGTGTGTGAGGTCAGTACAAGAATAGTAGAGAGATACAGGACAGGATGGAGGTGTAGTGACAGAGCTGTGTTTGTGGGGTCAGTATAGGAATAGTAGAGAGATACAGGACAGGATGGAGGTGTAGTGACAGAGCTGTGTGTGGGGTCAGTATAGGAATAGTAGAGAGATACAGGACAGGATAGAGGTGTAGTGACAGAGCTGAGTGTGTGGGGTCAGTACAGGAATAGTAGGGAGATACAGGACAGGATGGAGGTGTAGTGACAGAGCTGTGTGTGTGTGTGGTCAGTACAGGAATAGTAGAGAGATACAGGACAGGATGGAGGTGTAGTGACAGAGCTGTGTGTGTGTGTGTGAGGTCAGTACAGGAATAGTAGAGAGATACAGGACAGGATGGAGGTGTAGTGACAGAGCTGTGTGAGGTCAGTACAGGAATAGAAGAGAGATACAGGACAGGATGGAGGTGTAGTGACAGAGCTGTGTGTGTGGGGTCAGTACAGGAATAGTAGTGAGATACAGGACACGATGAAGGTGTAGTGACAGAGTTGTGTGTGTGGGGTCAGTACAGGGATAGTAGAGAGATACAGGACAGGATGGAGGTGTAGTGACAGAGCTGTGTGTGTGTGAGGTCAGTACAGGAATAGTAGGGAGATACAGGACAGGATGGAGGTGTAGTGATAGAGCTGTGTGAGGTCAGTACAGGAATAGTAGAGAGATACAGGACAGGATGGAGGTGTAGTGACAGAGCTGTGTGTGTGAGGTCAGTACAGGAATAGTAGAGAGATACAGGACAGGACGGAGGTGTAGTGACAGAGCTGTGTGTGTGTGAGGTCAGTACAGGAATAGTAGAGAGATACAGGACAGGATGGAGGTGTAGTGACAGCTGTGTGTGTGAGGTCAGTACCGGAATAGTAGAGAGATACAGGGCAGGACGGAGGTGTGTGTGTGGGGTCAGTACAGGAATAGTAGAGAGATACAGGACAGGACGGAGGTGTTGTGACAGAGCTATGTGTGTGGGGTCAGTACAGGAATAGTAGAGAGATACAGGGCAGGACGGAGGTGTGTGTGTGGGGTCAGTACAGGAATAGTAGAGAGATACAGGACATGATGGAGGTGTTGTGACAGTGTTGTGTGTGTGGGGTCAGTACAGGAATAGTAGAGAGATACAGGACAGGACGGAGGTGTAGTGACAGAGCGGTGTGTGTGGGGTCAGTACAGGAATAGTAGGTGGCTACAGGACAGGACGGAGGTGTAGTGACAGAGCTGTGTGTGTGGGGTAAGTACTGGAATAGTAGAGTGATACAGGACATGATGGAGGTGTTGTGACAGTGCTGTGTGTGTGGGGTCAGTACAGGAATAGTAGAGAGATACAGGACAGGACGGAGGTGTAGTGACAGAGCGGTGTGTGTGGGGTCAGTACAGGAATAGAAGGTGGCTACAGGACAGGACGGAGGTGTAGTGACAGAGCTGTGTGTGGTCAGTACAGGAATAGTAGAGAGATACAGGACAGGATGGAGGTGTACTGACAGAGCTGTGTGTGTGTGAGGTCAGTACAGGAATAGTAGAGAGATACAGGACAGGATGGAGGTGTAGTGACAGAGCTGTGTGTGTGGGGTCAGTACAGGAATAGTAGAGAGATACAGGACAGGATGGGGGTGTAGTGACAGAGCTGTGTGTGTGGGAGGTCAGTACAGGAATAGTAGAGAGATACAGGACAGGATGGAGGTGTAGTGACAGCTGTGTGTGGGGTCAGTACAGGAATAGTAGAGAGATACAGGACAGGATGGAGGTGTAGTGACAGAGCTGTGTGTGTGGGAGGTCAGTACAGGAATAGTTGAGAGATACAGGACAGGATGGAGGTGTAGCGACAGAGCTGTGTGTAGAGGGTCAGTACAGGAATAGTAGAGAGATACAGGACAGGACGGAGGTGTAGTGACAGAGCTGTCTGTAGAGGGTCAGTACAGGAATAGTAGAGAGATACAGGACAGGATGGAGGTGTAGTGACAGAGCTGTGTGTGTGAGGTCAGTACAGGAATAGTAGAGAGATACAGGACAGGATAGATGTGTAGTGACAGAGTTGTGTGTGTGTGGTCAGTACAGGAATAGTAGAGAGATACAGGACAGGATGGAGGTGTAGTGACAGAGCTGTGTGTGTGTGGGGTCAGTACAGGAATAGTAGAGAGATACAGGACAGGATGGAGGTGTAGTGACAGAGCTGTGTGTGTGAGGTCAGTACAGGAATAGTAGAGAGATACAGGACAGGATGGAGGTGTAGTGACAGAGATGTGTGTGTGAGGTCAGTACAGGAATAGTAGAGAGATACAGGACAGGATAGAGGTGTAGTGACAGAGATGTGTGTGTGGGGTCAGTACAGGAATAGAAGGGGGATATTGGGGGTCTTACCAGGGTCTTTGTGGAGAGCTCTTCGCTGACTTCCGCACAGTCTGACTTTGGACACAAGGAAGAGAAGCTGCTTCTGACACAGAGACTTAGTTCCCCGGGGACAGACCTTTCTTGGTGGGGGTGCCGGACGGGTTGCACCTTGGTCTCTCACCTCTCGCTTCTGGCGAATCAAAGAACTGGCGAGAGCAGCCATCTGTGACCCCGAGCCCACCGAGTGCCCCCTGCAATGTGACCGCTGCCCGTCTCACCCTGCGTCTTCCTCTACGTGTACTCTGACCCCATGTATATCTATCCACCTGCTGTGTATCCGTATGTCTGTCTGTCCGTCAGTCTATCCGTCCAAAACCCAGAGTGTCTCTCCAACTCCTTGTCTGTCAGTCCAACACACAGTCCATCTGTCCAGCAGTCACTTGCTGTCCTTCCAATAATTTGTCTGTCTATAAATCAAACACCCAGCCTGTCTGTCTCTCTCACACTCAGTCTGTCTCTCAGCGTGACATCTCTTCCATCCTCCCTGTTCCAGCACTCACTGCATCTCTGTCACCTCGTGTCTAATGTAATCTCGTCTCCTTCTTTCTCCTTCCCAGCGCCCCTCCCTCTGTCCCCCTCAGTCCTGGCTGCACAGACTGAGACATCATCCACTCTCTGTATTTCTCGCAGCTATTGACCGGTCTGAGGAATAGACTCTCTGCTACTCCTGACCTCAAACTCATCTGTGGCTCATGTCAGGCTGACCGCTCGTCCCACCGCAAAATAAGTTTTCAAAGCTGAACGTAAACATAGTGACTTTCTACCCCTATGCAGAGATGGAATTATCATACCCTACATACACCGATACCCGGCTCTGCACCAGTCACACATGTGCCAGGGTTACATCAGGGGTACTTACACCCAGATACACCGACACCCGGCTCTGCACCAGTCACACATGTGCCAGGGTTACATCAGGGGTACTTACACCCAGATACACCGATACCCGGCTCTGCACCAGTCACACATGTGCCAGGGTTACATCAGGCGTATTTACACTAGGGGTGTGCACCGGCCACTTTTCGTGTTTTGGTTTTGGATCTGGATCTTTCTTCATGTTTTGGATCTGGATTGGTTTTGCCAAAACCACCCTTCCGTGTTTTGGGTTCTGGGTTTTGTGTTTTGGATCTGTATTTTTTTTTTTAAAAAGCATAAAAACAGCTAAAATCACAGAATTTGTGGGTTTCTCTGATCCTATGCTATTATTAACCTCAATAACCTTAATTTCCACTCATTTCCAGTCTATTCTGAACACCTCACACCTCACAATAGTGTTTTTATGTCCAAAAGGTTGCACCGAGGTAGCTGGATGACTATGCTAAGCGACACGAGTGGGCGGCACAAACACGTGGCCCATCTAGGAGTGACACTGCAGTGGCAGACAGGATGGCAGTTAGAAAAACTAGGCCCCAAACTGTACATAATGCAAAGAAAAAAAAGAGGTGCAAGATGGAATTGTCCTTGGGCCCTCCCACCCACCCTTATGTTGTATAAACAGGACATGCACACTTTAACAAACCAATCATTTCAGCGCCAGGTTCTGCCACATGACTGTGGCTGAAATGATTGGTTCGTTTGGGCCCCCACAAAACAAGCTGGCAATTAATCTGTCCCTGCACAAACTTGCTCTACCGAGGCAAGATGTCGTCCTCATCCTCCTCATCCACCGATTCCTTGGATAAAACAGGAAAAAGGGATTTAGGTGTCCCTGGACTGCTTACGGTCTTAGCCAAAGTTTCTGAACTTGACAGTAACTTATTATGAACGCGCTGCAGGTGCCGTATAAGGGAGGATGTTCCTAGGTGGTTGACGTCCCTACCCCTACTTATTCCACCTTTACATATGGTACATATGGCAAGACAGTTGTTGTCTGGATTTGGATAGAAATATTGCCAGACCAAAGAGGTGGAATGTTTGGTCTTCTGCCCAGGCATGACCGTGATGGGCTTTTTCATCCCACGGACAACAACTGTCTCCCCCGGAGCCTGATTTAAACAAACCATATCACCATCAGAATCCTCCTCGCCAACTTCCTCCTCAGCGCCAGCTACACCAGTATCCTCATCCTGTTGTACTTCAACAGTGACATCTTCAATTTGCATATCAGCAAGTGGACTGTGGGTGCTCCTTTCAGCACTTGCAGGGGGCGTGCAAATGGTGGAAAGAGCCACCTCTTCCCGTCCAGTGCTGGGAAGGTCAGGCATCGCAACCACCACCACACTTGGACTCTCCTTGGGGATTTGTGATATCTTCTTAGAAAGCACAGTTCTTTGCTGTGCTTTTGCCAGCTTAACTCTTTTGATTTTTTTAGTGGGAGGAGGGCTTCCATCGTCATGTGAAGCTGAACCACTAGTCATGAACATAGGAAAAGACCTTAGCCGTTCCTTGCCACTCCGTGTCGTAAATGGCATATTGGCAAGTTTATGTTTCTCTTCAGATGATTTAAATGTTTTTTTCAAGGTCATTTTCCTAAACTTTGTCATTTGGGATTGTATGTGCCCACTACTATAACATTGGGCATCGGCCTTGGCAGACGATGTTGATGGCATGTTATCGTCTATGTCATGACTAGTGGCAGCAGCTTCAGTACTAGGAGGAAGTGGTTCTTGATCTTTCCCTATTTTATTTTTATCGGAGAAAGTTTGGGCCTCCATTTATGTTATATTGATGTATACGTGCGGCTAAGGCGCACACAAACACAGAAAATATGTTTTTATTTTTGTTGGAGACTAGTGCACTTTGTGGGTTACACCACCCTTTAAGAAATGAGCCAGCTGGCCCTTTACTTATGGGACACAGGCGCACGCTTGGCGCTGCTCCTTTGTTGATGCACGTGCAGCCACAGTGCACACAATTCACAAACACAGAAATTTTTTTTTAATTTTGTTTGGAGTGCACTTTGGGGGTTACAGCACCCTTTAACGGTCAAGCCAGCCGGCCCTTTATTTATGGGACACAGGCGCACGCTTGGCACTACTTTGTTGATGCACGTGCAGCTACTGCGCACACAATTCACAAACACTGAAAAAATATATTTTTTTTTAGCACTTGGGGGGAGCACCCCTGACGGACAGAGCACCCCCTGGATAACACTACAGCACCCCTTTAGGACTGGGACACTGCACAGGACTTTGGAGTGGAAACAGCCCCTATTGACTTTGAAGTAGTGGACACAGCCCCTATGGACAACAGCAGCACAGCACAACACTGCTCTGCACTACACTACACTACACTACACAGCCCTAACTCCCACCCTCCCTCTTCACTGTCCACTGCCGAGTGAGAAAATGGCGCCGACGCGGGTACCTTATATAGGAGCCAGGCGGGAATAGTCGAGCCTGACTCGGATCGGCCTCGGATCGGGGGGCTCGGGGGGGTTCGGATTTCAGAAATCCGAACGCGCTCACCGCTAATTTACACCCAGATACACCGACACCCAGCTCTACACCAGTCACACATGTGCCAGGGTTACATCAGGCGTACGTATACCCAGATACACCGACACCCAGCTCTACACCAGTCACACATGTGCCAGGGTTACATCAGGCGTACGTATACCCAGATACACCGACACCCAGCTCTACACCAGTCACACATGTGCCAGGGTTATATCAGGCGTACGTATACCCAGATACACCGACACCCAGCTCTACACCAGTCACACATGTGCCAGGGTTACATCAGGCGTACGTATACCCAGATACACCGACACCCAGCTCTACACCAGTCACACATGTGCCAGGGTTACATCAGGGGTACTTACACCCAGATACACCGACACCCAACTCTGCACCATTCACACATGTGCCAGGGTTGTACTTACAGCCAGATACACCGACACCCAGCTCTGCACCAGTCACACATGTGCCAGGGTTACATCAGGCGTACTTACACCCACATACACCGACACCCAGATCTACACCAGTCACACATGTGCCAGGGTTACATCAGGCGTACTTACACCCAGATACACCGACACCCAACTCTGCACCAGTCACACATGTGCAAGGGTTACATCAGGGGTACTTACACCCAGATACACCGACACCCGGCTCTGCACCAGTCACACATGTGCCAGGGTTATGTGAGGCGTACTTACACCCAGATACACAGACACCCGACTCTGCACCAGTCACACATGTGCCAGGGTTACATCAGGGGTACTTACACCCAGATACACCGACACCCGGCTCTGCACCAGTCACACATGTGCCAGGGTTACATCAAGCGTACTTACACCCAGAAACACAGACACCCAGCTCTGCACCAGTCACACATGTGCCAGGGTTACATCAGGCGTACTTACACCCACATACACCGACAACCAGCTCTGCACCAGTCACACATGTGCCAGGGTTACATCAGGGGTACTTATACCCAGATACACCGACACACAGCTCTGCACCAGTCACACATGTACCAGGGTTACAACAGGCGTACTTACACCAGATACACCGACACCCAGCTCTGCACCAGTCACACATGTGCCAGGGTATGTCAGGTGTATTAAATTTACACCCAGATACACCAACACCCGGTTCTGCACCAGTCACACATGTGCCAGGGTTACATCAGGGGTACTTACACCCAGATACACCGACACCCAACTCTGCACCATTCACACATGTGCCAGGGTTGTACTTACAGCCAGATACACCAACACCCAGCTCTGCACAATTCACACATGTGCCAGGGTTACGTCAGGGGTACTTATACCCAGATACACCAACACCCAGCTCTGCACCAGCCACACATGTGCCAGGGTTACGTCAGGGGTACTTACACCCAGATACACCGACACCCAGCTCTGCACCAGTCACACATGTGCCAGGGTTACATCAGGCGTACTTACACCCACATACACCGACACCCAGATCTACACCAGTCACACATGTGCCAGGGTTACATCAGGCGTACTTACACCCAGATACACCGACACCCAACTCTGCACCAGTCACACATGTGCAAGGGTTACATCAGGGGTACTTACACCCAGATACACCGACACCCGGCTCTGCACCAGTCACACATGTGCCAGGGTTATGTGAGGCGTACTTACACCCAGATACACAGACACCCGACTCTGCACCAGTCACACATGTGCCAGGGTTACATCAGGGGTACTTACACCCAGATACACCGACACCCGGCTCTGCACCAGTCACACATGTACCAGGGTTACATCAGGCGTACTTACACCCACATACACCGACACCCAGCTCTGCACCAGTCACACATGTGCCAGGGTTACATCAGGGGTACTTACACCAGATACACCGACACCCGGCTCTGCACCAGTCACACGTGCCAGGGTTACATCAGGCGTACTTACACCCAGATACACCGACACCCATCTCTGCACCAGTCACACATGTGCCAGGGTTACATCAGGCGTACTTACACCCACATACACCGACAACCAGCTCTGCACCAGTCACACATGTGCCAGGGTTACATCAGGGGTACTTATACCCAGATACACCGACACACAGCTCTGCACCAGTCACACATGTGCCAGGGTTACATCAGGCGTACTTACACCCAGATACACCGACACCCAGCTCTGCACCAGTCACACATGTGCCAGGGTTGTACTTACAGCCAGATACACCAACACCCAGCTCTGCACAATTCACACATGTGCCAGGGTTACGTCAGGGGTACTTATACCCAGATACACCAACACCCAGCTCTGCACCAGCCACACATGTGCCAGGGTTACATCAGGGGTACTTACACCCAGATACACCGACACCCGGCTCTGCACCAGTCACACATGTGCCAGGGTTACATCAGGGGTACTTACACCCAGATACACGACACCCGGCTCTGCACCAGTCACACATGTACCAGGGTTACATCAGGCGTACTTACACCCACATACACCGACACCCAGCTCTGCACCAGTCACACATGTGCCAGGGTTACATCAGGGGTACTTACACCAGATACACCGACACCCGGCTCTGCACCAGTCACACGTGCCAGGGTTACATCAGGCGTACTTACACCCAGATACACCGACACCCATCTCTGCACCAGTCACACATGTGCCAGGGTTACATCAGGCGTACTTACACCCACATACACCGATACCCATCTCTGCACCAGTCACACATGTGCCAGGGTTACATCAGGCGTACTTACACCCAGATACACCGACACCCAGCTCTGCACCAGTCACACATGTGCCAGGGTTACATCAGGCGTACTTACACCCAGATACACCGACACCCGGCTCTGCACCAGTCACACATGTGCCAGGGTTACATCAGGCGTACTTACACCCAGATACACCGACACCCGGCTCTGCACCAGTCACACATGTGCCAGGGTTACATCAGGGGTACTTACACCCAGAAACACCAACACCCAGCTCTGCACCAGTCACACATGTGCCTGGGTTACATCAGGCGTACTTACACCCAGATACACCGACACCCGGCTCTGCACCAGTCACACATGTGCCAGGGTTACATCAGGCGTACTTACACCCAGATACACCGACACCCAGCTCTGCACCAGTCACACATGTACCAGGGTTACATCAGGGGTACTTATACCAAGATATACACCGACACTCAGCTCTGCACCAGTCACACATATACCAGGGTTACATCAGGCGTACTTACACCCAGATACACCGACACCCGGCTCTGCACCAGTCACACATGTGCCAGGGTTACATCAGGCGTACTTACACCCAGATACACCGACACCCAGATCTACACCAGTCACACATGTGCCAGGGTTACATCAGGTGTACTTACACCCACATACACCGACACCCGGCTCTGCACCAGTCACACATGTGCCAGGGTTACATCAGGCGTATTTACACCCATATACACCGACACCCGGCTCTGCACCAGTCACACATGTGCCAGGGTTACATCAGGTGTATTTACACCCAGATACACCGACACCCGGCTCTGCACCAGTCACACATGTGCCAGGGTTACATCAGGTGTACTTACACCTAGATACACCAACACCCAACGCTGCACCATTCACACATGTGCTAGGGTTACGTCAGGGCTACTTACACCCAGATAAACCGACACCCGGCTCTGCACCAGTCACACTTGTGCCAGGGTTACATCAGGTGTACTTACATCCACATACACCGACACCCGGCTCTGCACCAGTCACACATGTGCCAGGGTTACATCAGGCGTACTTACACCCAGATACACCGACACCCGGCTCTGCACCAGTCACACATGTGCCAGGGTTACATCAGGTGTACTTACACCCACATACACCGACACCCAGCTCTGCACCAGTCACAATATTCCTGTTCTGACTGCACACACCCTGCTGTCACTGCCCCTGCACTCTGTCCCAGATCACCCAGCTCTTCCTGTACTGACTCCATACATTCACATTCTGCGTATGTCTCTGCTGAAAAACATTGCACCTTTTCTCAATTGACACATTTTATTAAAGTGTATTTTCTGGGATGGGCCGGGGGCCAGTTTGGCAGAGGAAGGCTGCACACAAGGACAGACAGGGAGTGCCAGGTTACTGACAGGACGCTGTGCCAACTCCTTCCTCATGCAGTGCAGTCTGTGGGTCAGTCTGTGGGTGAGGCAGCTCCGGGGTCACACTGTATATATCACTTTATTTACATTATGCTGCAGTTACAGAGACTGAGGACATTATGGTGATGTGGACGAGATACAGGGTCTCCCCAATAGTCTTCAGTCCCAGCCTTGTTCCTCAGCAACAGAAGAAGTACCAGACAGGAGAAGTGTTCACGGTATCACATACCTGGAGAGAGAGAGGAGAGAAGACCCCGAGGAGGAGAGAGAGCGGGGGGGGGGGGGGGTGGAGAGCCGACCCAGAGTGATAGAGAGTGGTTGTGTGAGGAAAAGACAGCAAGAGACAGACAGTGGGGTGATTGAGTCGTGCGCCATTTTGCGTAGGGCACCTTGCACACCTGCATGTATGCCAATGGCAGGTAGGGAGTGTAGGGAGCAGTACTTCCGCGTCCTATGACGAGCTCAAGGAGAACTCAGAGCAGAAATGGGGGTCAGGACTGGAAAGTGAAGGGACTGGTTAAAGTAGGCCGAGTGCAGTAATGGCGTGTTCACACCAATGCGGCAACTCATGTGTTTCACGTGCGGAGCCCCTGCGACAATGTGCTGCCCTTGCGGAGCCCCTGCGACAATGTGCTGCCCGTGCGGAGCCCCTGCGACAATGTGCTGCCCGTGCGACAATGTGCTGCCCGTGCGGAGCCCCTGCGACAATGTGCTGCCCATGCGGAGCCCCTGCGACAATGTGCTGCCCGTGCGCAGCCCCTGCGACAATGTGCTGCCCATGCAACAATGTGCTGCCTGTGCGGAGCCCCTGCGACAATGTGCTGCCCGTGCGGAGCACCTGCGACAATGTGCTGCCTGTGCGGAGCCCCTGCGACAATGTGCTGCCCGTGCGCAGCAGACACATCCCACACGTGATGCATATGGCAGAAATGAGATGACTTTTTTTAGTTACTTTTAGTAATTTATACTGGTCAGCTGCAGCCTGTGAGAGGCAGAGGCAGAGCCTCACGTGCAGCTGTGTGTGTGGGGAGCACTGAGCATGGAACTGTGTGTGTGTATGGGGGCACTGAGAGGGGTATTGCATGTGTGTGGGGGCACTCAGCGGGGGTATTTCTGTGTGGGGAGGCACTAAGCGGGGTATATTGTGTGTGTGTGTATGGGGGCACTGAGCGGGGTATTGTGTATGGGGGCACTGAGCAGGGTATTGTGTGTGCGCGTGTGGGGGGGCACCGAGGGGGGATATTGTGTAAGTGAGGGGCAGTGAGAGGTGGGGAATGTATTTGGGGACATTGAGAAGGGGTATGGTGTGTAATGGGCAGTGGCATGGGGTAATAGGACAGTGAGAGGGTGAATTGTCTGTGAGAAAAAAAAAAAGAGGGGGGATATCATGTATGAGGGTGCAGTGAGAGGGGGTACTGTGTGTGTGAGGGTGCAGTGAGAGGGGGTAGTGTGTGAGGGGGCAGTGAGAGGGGGTACTGTGCGCGAGAGGTGAGGGGGTAGTGTGTGAGGGGGCAGTGAGAGGGGATAGTGTGTGTGCGAGGGGGCAGTGAGAGGGGGTAGTGTGTGTGCGAGGGGGCAGTGAGAGGGGGTAGTGTGTGTGTGAGGGGGCAGTGAGAGGGGGTAGTGTGTGTGAGGGGGCAGTGAGAGGGGGTAATGTGTGTGAGGGGGCAGTGAGAGGGGGTAATGTGTGTGAGGGGGCAGTCGGATGAGGAAGTGTGTGTGAGGGGGCAGTGACGGGGTAGTGTGTGTGAGGGGGCACTGAGAGGGGGTACTGTGTGTGAGGGGGCAGTGAGGGGGGGTAGTGTGTGAGGGGGCAGTGAGAGGGGATAGTGTGTGTGCGAGGGGGCAGTGAGAGGGGGTAGTGTGTGTGCGAGGGGGCAGTGAGAGGGGGTAGTGTGTGTGTGAGGGGGCAGTGAGAGGGGGTAATGTGTGTGAGGGGGCAGTGAGAGGGGGTAATGTGTGTGAGGGGGCAGTCGGATGAGGAAGTGTGTGTGAGGGGGCAGTGACGGGGTAGTGTGTGTGAGGGGGCACTGAGAGGGGGTACTGTGTGTGAGGGGGCAGTGAGGGGGGGTAGTGTCTGTGAGGGAGCAGTGGGAGGGGGCAGTGTGTGTGAGGGGGTAGTGTGTGTGAGGGGGCAGTGAGAGAGGGTAATATGTGTGAGGGGGCAGTGGGAGGAGGAAGTGTGTGTGAGGGGGCAGTGACAGGGGGTAGTGTGTGTGAGGGGGCAGTGAGAGGGGGTAGTATGTGTGAGGGGGCAGTGAGAGGGGGTAATATGTGTGAGAGGGCAGTGGGAGGGGGAAGTGTGTGTGAGGGGGCAGTGACGGGGTAGTGTGTGTGAGGGGGCAGTGAGAGGGGGTAGTGTGTGTGAGGGGGCAGTGAGGGGGGGTAGTGTGTGTGAGGGGGCAGTGGGAGGGGTAGTGTGTGTGAGGGGGCAGTGGGAGGGGGTAGTGTGTGTGAGGGGGCAGTGGGAGGGGGTAGTGTGTGTGAGGGGGCAGTGAGAGAGTGTAATATGTGTGAGGGGGCAGTGACAGGGGGTAGTGTGTGTGAGGGGGCAGTGACAGGGGGCAGTGTGTGAGGGGGCAGTGAGAGGGGGTAGTGTGTGTGAGGGGTCAATGAGAGGGGGTAATATGTGTGAGGGGGCAGTGGGAGGAGGAAGTGTGTGTGAGGGGGCAGTGACAGGGGGTAGTGTGTGTGAGGGGGCAGTGACAGGGGGTAGTGTGTGTGAGGGGGCAGTGACAGGGGGCAGTGTGTGACGGGGCAGTGAGAGGGGGTAGTGTGTGTGAGGGGGCAGTGAGAGAGGGTAATATGTGTGAGGGGGCAGTGGGAGGAGGAAGTGTGTGTGAGGGGGCAGTGACGGGGTAGTGTGTGTGAGGGGGCAGTGAGAGGGGGTAGTGTGTGTGAGGGGGCAGTGAGGGGGGTAGTGTGTGTGAGGGGGCAGTGGGAGAGGGTAATATGTGTGAGGGGGCAGTGGGAGGAGGAAGTGTGTGTGAGGGGGCAGTGACAGGGGGTAGTGTGTGTGAGGGGGCAGTGAGAGGGGGTAATATGTGTGATGGGGCAGTGGGAGGTGGTAGTGTGTGTGAGGGGGCAGTGAGGGGGGTAATATGTGTGAGGGGGCAGTGGGAGGAGGTAGTGTGTGTGAGGGGGCAGTGAGAGGGGGTAGGGTGTGAGGGGGCAGTGAGAGGGGGAAGCGTGTGAGGGGGCAGTGAGAGGGGGTAGCGTGTGAGGGGGCAGTGAGAGGGGGTAGCGTGTGTGAGGGGGCAGTGAGAGGGGGTAGCGTGTGTGCGGGGGCAGTGAGAGGGGGTAGTGTGTGTGAGGGGGCAGTGAGAGAGGGTAATATGTGTGAGGGGGCAGTGGGAGGAGGAAGTGTGTGTGAGGGGGCAGTGACAGGGGGTAGTGTGTGTGAGGGGGCAGTGAGAGGGGGTAGTGTGTGTGAGGGGTCAATGAGAGGGGGTAATATGTGTGACGGGGCAGTGGGAGGGAGGTGGTAGTGTGTGTGAGGGGGCAGTGAGGGGGGTAATATGTGTGAGGGGGCAGTGGGAGGAGGTAGTGTGTGTGAGGGGGCAGTGAGAGGGGGTAGTGTGTGTGAGGGGGCAGTGTGTGTGAGGGGGCAGTGAGAGGGGGTAGTGTGTGTGAGGGGGCAGTGAGAGGGGGTAGTGTGTGTGAGGGGGCAGTGAGAGGGGGTAGTGTGTGTGAGGGGGCAGTGAGAGGGGGTAGTGTGTGTGAGGAGGCAGTGAGAGGGGGTAGTGTGTGTGAGGGGGCAGTGAGAGGGGGTAGTGTGTGTGAGGGGGCAGTGAGAGGGGGTAGTGTGTGTGTGAGGGGGCAGAGAGAGGGGGTAGTGTGTGTGAGGGGGCAGTGAGAGGGGGTAGTGTGTGTGAGGGGGCTGTGAGAGGGGGTAGTGTGTGTGAGGGGGCAGTGAGAGGGTGGTACTGTGTGTGAGGGGGCAGTGAGAGGGTGGTACTGTGTGTGAGGGGGCAGTGAGAGGGGGTACTGTGTGTGAGGGGGCAGTGAGAGGGGGTACTGTGTGTGAGGGGGCAGTGAGAGGGGGTACTGTGTGTGAGGGGGCAGTGAGAGGGGGTACTGTGTGTGAGGGGGCAGTGAGAGGGGGTACTGTGCGTGAGAGGTGAGGGGGTAATGTGTGTGAGGGGGCAGTGAGAGGGGGTAGTGTGTTTGTGTGTGTGAGGGGACAGTGAGAGGGGGTAGTGTGTGTGTGTGTGTGAGGGGACAGTGAGAGGGGGTAGTGTGTGAGGGGGCAGTGAGAGGGGGTAGTGTGTGTGTGAGGGGGCAGTGAGAGGAGGTATTGTGTGTGTGAGGGGGCAGTGAGAGGGGGTACTGTGTGTGAGGGGGCAGTGAGAGGGGGTACTGTGTGTGAGGGGGCAGTTGGAGGAGGTAGTGTGTGTAAGGGGGCAGTGGGAGGAGGTAGTGTGTGTGAGGTGGCAGTGAGAGGGGGTAGTGTGTGTGAGGGGGCAGTGAGAGTGGGTAATATGTGTGAGGGGCAGTAAGAGGGGGTAGTGTGTGTGAGGGGGCAGTGAGAGGGGGTAGGGTGTGTGTGCGGGGGCAGTGAGAGGGGTCAGTGAACAATGGGGTAATACACAGTTACCCGATTGTTCATGTGTGAGGGGGTAATATGTGTGAGGGGGCAGTGAGAGGGGGTAATATGTGTGAGGGGGCAGTGAGAGGGGGTAGTGTGTGTGAGCGGGCAGTGAGAGGGGGTAGTGTGTGTGAGCGGGCAGTGAGAGGGGGTAGTGTGTGTGAGGGGGCAGTGAGGGGGTAGTTTGTGTGAGGGGGCAGTGAGAGGGGGTAATGTGTGTGAGGGGGCAGAGAGGGGGGGTAGTGTGTGTGTGAGCGGGCAGTGAGAGGGGGTAGTGTGTGTGAGGGGGCAGTGAGGGGGCAGTGAGAGGGGGTAGTGTGTGTAAGGGGGCAGTGAGAGGGGGTAGTGTGTGTGAGGGGACAGTGAGGGGGCAGTGAGAGGGGGTAGTGTGTGTGTGTGAGGGGGTACTGTGTGTGTGAGGGGGCTCTGTGTATGAGCCGTGTGTGTGTGTGTGTGTGTGTGTGTGTGTGTGTGTGTGAGGGGGACAGCTAGATAAATCAGATATAGTATGTCCTTGGAATGGTGCAGACAGGTGACTGATGTGGCGGGTGGGTAGGGTGGTATATATTTAGCATTGCACATAAAGAAAGTGTCTGGTCAGCCTCATAGTTACACATATTTCTATACATTACATAAAAGATATATCTGTGTATAGATATACGACTACCTGACATCTCTATATGTGTTCTGCCAACTAGATATAATATATACACACATACAGCAGCCAGAGACTGAGCTAATCAGAAAATTGATCAGAATTAAGGGAGGGACACCGTGTACGGGACGTGAGAGGAATCTATCATACTACACGCAGTACCGCTCTGCAGAACTCCAACACAGCAAGGGTTAACAGTGTGATGTTCTGCATAGACATGAGGAGTGATTGATGCTCTGCAACTCCAGGCAGATGAGAGGTAAAAGCGTTTCCCATAACCCATAACTTGTTATGCAGACATGCAATAAGCAGCCTCTAACCTTCAACAGCTCTGCAGAGCTTTGCTGCATTAACTATTCACATGTGCAGAGCATTGCTTGATTAACCATTCACCGATGAGCATATAGGAAGGTACCGGCCAGACCCTCTCCTACTCCTCCTCACTCTCCACCTTCTCCCCTACTCTCACTACTTCCTTGGCCTCTCTAACTACATCACGCAGATGGCATATTGGCTGCGCCCTGACCTCTGAAACCCGACGGGCGAGGCAGGGACCATGAATGCTACCCGATAGTAGATCACACCCTGGAAGAAATGGATTGGGACAGGAACCACGGAGGAGTGACAGAGACAGTTCCTCTAGAAGTCCGAGAAAGCAGGAGGCTGCATTGTCTTCCTGACATAGATAGCCATGAGGGAGCCTCTCATAGGCATGCAGGAGGGTCGCCCATACCACATAGGGCCCTGGAGCACCTGGCTCCTGCAGTATAGGCCCAAGAACCGCCATGGAGGCTCTCAATACCCTGGAGAGGGCCTGGGGCAAGTTCCTACGTATATACAATTCCACCCCCGGGAAGCCTACCCGCCACTGTCCATTAGCTCCCCATGGAAAGAGGTGGAATACACAATCATCTTGGGTAAAGGGTAACCCTACCCAATCATCTGGATACTGGAACCCAGGGGGCCAACCCTGGACCTCCACTACAGGAACAATGTCAAAGCGAATGAGCAGACTACTGGATTTAGACAGAAGGACAGAGACACAGTTACCCCATTGTTCAGCCTTCTCCAGAGAGAGTTGGAGGAATGATTCAGAGAAACGTGACACTACAGACAGAAAGGAGGGAGTAAACCAGGTGGACACATCATGTGGGGTGATACCTGGTGAGGTGGGACTCGGCTCAGGGTGGGGAGAGTCCCAGAGTGATGGGGGAAGGAGAAAGTGGCACGGACTGGCCTTTGAAATGAGATCAGGTGATGGAAGGCGGATGATGGGGACCAGCAGAGTGTAGGAGATACAAGGAGCCACAAAGGGCGAGGAAGACCCTAAATCACTGGGGGACACGTCAAGGAAACCAGAACATAACCCCCCAGAGAGGAGAAGTAATGAGTTGGGGGATGGTAGGGGGGAAATTTGAGCTGTGAAATGAAAATAAAAACAACAATTAGAAGAAGTGGAAAGAAAAAAATATAGTTATTTAATATAATGTAATATTACTGATGGCACATTGGGCCGGATTCAGAGATGGTAAAGCAGCCGACCAATATCAGTAACGAGAATATGCAAATGCTAACCTCAGCCTTCCCATCATGCTCCATGGTAAAAAGGAGGGCGCCAGCGCTGAGATGCCCGCTTTCAGGCTGCGCGGTCGGTGCATTTGTGGTGAAGATAAAAAAACACCAACATTGGCGCAACACCGGTCACATCATCGACATTTGAAGCAGCCTGGGGTCTACTCTAGTGACTCTCCTCAAATCCACCTATGGCCTCTGAGGCTGCGGATTTGTGTATGGGAACGCAGCAGCATTCCCATGACACACCCATGATATTCCCAGATGCTCCCATGATGCTCCCTTGATACGGCCCCTGAAATCCCCAGGGATCGCAAACCTCTTTCCAAGTGTTAGTGTGTTGTACGCAATTGCGATCGCCATGGGAGTTGGAACACGGGTTCATGCCCTGACAGTGATTCCTGGAATCTTTCGCACATGCGCAGTAACAAAACATCGCTCACCTGCACGAATATTGGTACTGCGTCCATCTTTGAATGAGGCCATCGCCCAAGTTCATCTACTGTATTCCCATATTTATCATTGCCCAAAGTCATTCACTTGTTTCTTACTGTGTCTTCATCTCCTCCATATAACCTTTCCAACTTCCTCACTCTTCTTATATAGGTCTTCAAGTCTCCATTTCCCATCTTCTCCACCACCTTACACACTTTTCCGCACCTTTCCCTACATTACCTGTGTGCCTTACCTTCTCCTACATTACCTCTGTTCCTCGCCTTCTCCTACATTAACTCTGTTCCTCGCCTTCTCCTACATTACCTCTGTTCCTTACCTTCTCCTACATTACCTCTGTTCCTCACCTTCTCCTACATTACCTCCGTTCCTCACCTTCTCCTACATTACCTCTGTTCCTTATATTTTATTACATTACCATTGTTTCTGATCTACATCTTCCTCCAGTTTCCTCCTCTCCTAGCTTTCCCTCAACTATTTTGTCAACTTTCCATCTCCTAGGATTTCCAATCATCCCCTCATTCTCATCTGCACTCCACCAAGTCTCAACCTCTGTTTGAGTTTCTCCATGATCCACCACCCTCATCTTCACCATTCTTCACCTTTACTCCAAGTTTCAGCCCCTCATCTTCAGCGTTACTACACCAAGTCCCAGCCCCAGTGTTGGTGTACAATTTTAGAGGTTTCAGTAAATCTACCCCTCAGTCATTCATGTTTCTGACCCTATATACGTTCCTCCAGGGTCTGTCTACCTCACATTCCCCATTCTGCACCTTGCTTATTGTTCTTGCTTTAACACGTCCTCTTTTCTCTAATCTTTCCTTCTCCTCCTCATTACATACTCTATATACCAACACATTTCCCGGATGAATATTTCTATTTCCTGCTACTCTGTGACTGTGGACTTCATTCGTCCTGCTTGTCTGCTCACCAGTCAGCGAGAAGATGAAGTCTTTTGCTTGCACACAGCTCTGAAGTATGTCCTTCCCCTGTAGATTGCTGCACTCCCTCCTCTCCAACTCAACTAGGAGTTTGTTTACCTCTTCAATACGGGATCCAGAAGAAAAATCCAGATCCGTCAAAGGCCGGGCAGATGATGTGAACCTGAACACCAGAGTAAGCACTGTAAGGGTCAACTAAACAGTTTGGGGACAAGAATAACATCCACGAAGGCAGGGTTACCTGTATATTCCCAGCGAGTCAGCCAAACTATTTCTACCACCAACTCATGCTCCCATATCCAAGCCTCTAACAATTACCTATAAGTCTTCCCCTGGAGTTTCTCACCCATGATGCAAATAACTCTCATCCAGTATCTCATTGTCTCCTGCCTTGCCTGCTGTAGCACCATCATGTCTGGCCTTCCTCTTTATGATCTTCCCTGCTTCAATGCTGCAGTGAGATTTCTCCCTCCTGCCGACTAACTTCCACCTGTCCCCTCTGCCAATCACTGCATGGGATCCCCTTTACTTACACCTCACAATCACTAACAAAGCCTATGGCATACACCACCACGCCCAATCAGAGCCATGTTCTGCAGATCTAGAGAAGGAAGTAATGTAATAATCTCAAGAATATATTCACTATGTACCAGTCCAGGGGTAGATAGGACAGAGCAATGTTCTGCAGGTCTGTAGAAAGGTCACTAATGTATTAATCTGCTGAATATACTCAGGGTCGTAACTAGATATTGCAGTGTCCTGGTCAGGAGAGAGCAAGGACTCCCCCCCCCCCCCCCCTTGCTATATCTTCTGGACTGGCAAAGAAATCTAGTTCTACAATCAATTTGCACAGTTTATTTATTGAAGAAGAAATATAATAATGATTTACCCATGTTCTATATAAGAGACTTTACCTGATGTGTTTCATTTCTGTTCCCTGTTGATTTCCTCAGAGGATATACCAGTTTCAATCCCTGTTGAGACATGACACAGGATATTTATCCATCTCCTAATGGTCTATATAAAATCGGTTCAGTACCTCACTCATAGCCACAGCTTCACAATTGCTCATAAGATAACTGAATATATATGTAGCAAATATATTTATTTATCTCATAAATAAAACCTACAATTACAGTAAACAGATTCAGGTGTAATTATATCCGTTATCCTATACGTATACATATTAATATTTAATCACATAATAAATATCTATTATGTTAGACCAACACAGCAATAAACTGGCACACTGGATAGGACATAAGGGGCCTATCCATTACACGACTTTATAAAGGGGCCTATCCATTACACGACTTTATAAAGGGGCCTATCCATTACACGACTTTATAAAGGGGCCTGTCCATTACACGACTTTATAAAGGGGCCTGTCCATTACACGACTTTATAGCGGGGCCTGTCCATTACACGACTTTATAGCGGGGCCTATCCAATACACGACTTTATAAAGGGCCCTATCCATTACACGACTTTATAAAGGGGCCTATCCATTACACGACTTTTTGAACGATTCGACCAAAAGCAGGAGGTTTTGGTCGCATTGATCACAAAGTCGTGTAATGGATAGCCGGCAAGGACCACGATGCGCGTGCACGCTGTGTCCTTGCCAACCCCGACTATCTACGGAACATGCTGGTCAACCTGACGACGCTCGTCAGGTTCCCCATGTTCCGAGATAGGAGGTCGGGATCCTGCACTGAAAGACGTTCAGTGAACACCATTCAGTGCAGACACCGCATCCGGCGACCTGAACGCTAGATGGATAGGCCCCCGTAAACTAGAGCTGAAGATTGAGGAACTCACTATGGGAGAGATGCATCAACCCTTGGAGAGGCCGGGATGTACTAAAGGAGGCCGGGATGTACTAAAGGAAAAATGCGGTAAAAACTAAGTTTTCGGGGTTTTACCGCATTTTCATATGTACTAAGCCCCGGCCACCCTATTATCGGTGCAGGGGGTGATGCCAGAAAAACCTGGCATTACCCTATAGAAGCCTATGGGATTCTTATCGCATCCCGCAACCGACGCTTCGCCGCTGCCCCGCAGTCGCCCAGCACTGGCCCCCACTCACCTTAGTCTCCTGGTCGCTGGCCCGTGCTCCTTCTGGGTCCTCCGCCTCCTCCTAATCTTCTTCTGGGTGCAGGGAGGAGAAGGAGAAGCCGGGGACTTCCTCCACAGGTCACCAGCAGGAAGTTCCCGGGGCCCGGAGGGGGTGGAGCCCCAGGGAGACCTCCTCACCCGGCATCGGCTGCTTTGCAAAGGGCAGCTCTTAGCGCAAGAGCTGCCCTTTGCGATACTAATTACATATGCGATTAGTAAGGTTGCAGTGACTGGTGGAATGTACACCGCAGCCTTAGTACATCCCGGCCAGAGAGTGGAGAAGTTGCCTGAAGCAACCAATCAGCTTCTGTCATTTACCTAGCACAGATTTTGTAGAGAGGAAGGGATAGGAAGGGAGAGAAACGGCATTACACCGAAACGCATCGGAATACCTACAGTACCACTCAGACACACCATTACCAGACAGGAGAGAATAGTCTGCACATCAAGCTGGCATCACATCTACAATCAGGCAGCACCATTCCCCAGACAGGAGAGAATAGTCTGCACATCAAGCTGGCATCACATCTACAATCAGCCAGCACCATTCCGCAGACAGGAGAGAATAGTCTGCACATCAAGCTGGCATCACATCTACAATCAGGCAGCACCATTACCAGCAAGGCCTCCACACTGCTGCAAAAACTGACCCGTAAGGGGTCAATGATTGGCAGCTTTAAACTATAGCTTTAAAATGGCAACTGGAATCAATGCTAGAACAGGCTCATTTAGAACTGGTTTCTGTTTCCATTGCAAAACAATCACAGGTCGCAGAGGTTGACATTCTGTAGGTGTTCCCCCAGCTTAAAGGAAGTGCGCAGATCTTGATAGAGACTTAGGGGGAGAATCGCTAATGGCCGGTTTGATAGGTATAAAATGGCAACAGGAATCAATGCTAAATAAGGCTCGTTTAGCACTGGTCCTGTAGGCGGTGGGCGATGGTGGTCAGTCCAAATGGCAGAATGCTTAACCATTGGTTTATTACCTGGCAGATAACAGGTAACACTGGGTTAATGGACCCATGTACATATACTGATATAAGCAGAACCAGTCAGGAGCTTATGGGGCTAATGCAGGTGGTGTGCCTGTAGGGGTAGCATACATCTGTATATACACTCAGTGGTGGCAGTGGCAATTTATGAGTAAGTGGTGGTGGCACCTTTGTGATGCTGTGATGTTAGTGCACATCTGTGTGGGCACGGGTCCCGGCAGTGAGGCCGCACAGAGCACTCCCCTCCTAACACTCTCGCTCAACATGGTCTCAGGTTACATAACACAACTTTCCACATTTAGGATGTCTCGTCTGTAACCGACACACAGGGTGTATACAAATCATCACAACACTGTTAGACACAATGTTTCCCAGGCAGGCTGGTGCACATTACTGCAGAAGAGCACTTAGTACATAGAGTATGACGTCAGACCATTGGTCACAGATCAGCAGGGATCTCCTCACTTGTTACATACTGTATCTGACACTGATCTATTTACCATCGGCCAGCTTCCTTATAAAATGAGGTCTTATAGCAATGTGCTTAGAATG
This sequence comes from Taudactylus pleione, assembly GCA_031769625.1. NCBI lineage: Eukaryota > Metazoa > Chordata > Amphibia > Anura > Myobatrachidae > Taudactylus > Taudactylus pleione. The sequence continues at coordinate 59,542 of JAUIMM010001302.1, read as the reverse complement.
GTCATGCTGGTTGGTGCTGACAACGTCTTTTGGACTAAGACGACTCAGTTCAATCAAAGTCTCCTTCAGCCCCAAAGCCTCTGACTGTTTCCATGAGTGCCACGTCTTTGCCTAGGTAACGGATAGGGCAATAGTCTGATTGCATATTGACGAACACTACTGACTGCATGTGTGATGCCTGGACATGTGGCAGCACTTTCATACCATACAGTCCCACTGGCACTATGATAAGGAACTCCTCTCATTTCCTCTTTCTCTGCCTCTGTTGATGGACACATAGATTTGTTAGTTTTGTGCTTTTTTTTTCATTTGGTGTGCGGACTGGTTTTCTGACATTCCACATTTGATGAGCCATGCCTCAAGGAACCCTTGTTGATCTATAGAAAGAGTCCCAGCATTTTGTATGATCCCCAGACCCAGCAGTTGGTCTTTTGAGTCTGAACGTGTCACTCAGCAACACAAAAATAAATTTCTAGCAATACACCGTCAAGCTCGATGTCCCAGCAGTGGTTGCTTTGTTTTAGCCCATACAACAATTTATTTAGCAGACATTCTATTCCCTCATAAAATTCATTAACATTGTGGTGTTCCAGGGGCTCCATGTAATTTTATTGCACTAGATCACCATTTACAAAGGCTGAATCATAGTCCAGCTGGTACATCAGAAGATCACACACAGGAGATATAGCAATCACCTTATGTAATGTACTGAACCTTGCAACAGATGAGAAGATCTCTCCATAGTCAGTGCCAGATTTCTTGGTGTATAACTCTAGGCAACAAGTCAGATTTTTTAGTGGGCAAGACTCCCATCAGTGTTTAATTTCTTGCAGAAGACCCACTTAGTGTTGACTGTTTTGCTGTTGCACTGCTTGTCTTCAATAGTCCATGTGTCATTGACATTTAAGGCTATAAGCACTTTGCCTATGGCTGATTTCCATTCTCCCCAGTCCCTGCTTGACTTTGCTTCTTGAATAGTTTTAGGTTCACTGCAAACCAAGTTAGCAAAGTCTTCGCTGTATCTCCTAGGTGGTCTAGCTTTGTTGCTCCTCATAGAGCTCCTGCTCTGTGATTGATCACATGTATCTGTGGTTTCAGTTTCTGACGTGCTTCCAGCTCTCGACAAATTTTTGTGGTGTAGCAATATCCACAATGGGTTTAGTTGAAACGGTCTTGTGAAACTCTACGCCTCTCGACTTTATGAGCTTTTGATTGGCAATGTCCCACAATCTGTATCCTTTACTTTCTTGACAATTTTCAAGCATGATCCATGAGATGGACTTGGGATCTTACTTGCATATTCATTTGTTAGGGATATGTGCATAAGCTTTGCACCCAAAGACATGGAGATTATGGATACAGGGCTCTTTACTGGACCACACCTCCAGTGGTGTTTTATCTGTAACTGCCACTGTAGGTGCTGTATTTGTGAGGTACACCGCAATAAGATCTGCTTCAGCCCAAAATATTTTACCTAGATCTGCATCACTTAGCATTGTCCGGTCTTTCAGTGATGGTTCTGTTTGCCCTCTCACTCATACCATTCAGTTCAGGTGTGTAGGCAATTGTTAGTTGGTGTTGAATGCTATTCCTCTTTAGAAAGGTACAGTAGTTAGATCTATGTTGTCATTTTCTCCACCATTATCACAGCTCAGCACTTTTATTGTGTTTGAATTTCCACAAGATTCTTGTATTCTGCAATTTTGTTTGTTACTTCACTTTCAGCGTTCAGGAAGTATACGCTCGTCATCCTCGTAGCGTCATCTATGAGCATCATGAAGTAGCAGTTACCGCTCATGGACTCTCCATCAGTCCACATACGTCTGTGTGCACCAATGGTGCTCCCGCTCTGGATGCCGACTTTGGAAAGGGGAGGGGAAATGTGTTTGCTTACTGTTCACACAATTTTCACACTCTGGTCTTTCCGGGTTGGTCACTGACATCCCTGTCATTATGGAGTCTAGAAGCTTGTGTATAATGTCATATCCTAGGTGACTTAGGACCTCATTCAGACCCGGTCGCAAGCACTCAGCGCTCACAACTGGGTCGATGTTTAGGCCCTGCGCACGCGCAGCGGCCGCACTGCGCATGCACAAGCCCCGGAGCTAGAGAGAAATTCTCTCGCTCCGGAGCTCACTACAAAAGGGGCGACTGTCGATGTTGATGGACAGCTCGACCCGTTTTAGGCCGTGGCAGGGGGTGGTTTCACAAATGGAGGCATTCCTTAAGGAACGCCTGCCATTTTGTGGGTGGCTGCACTGACATCTGCAGTGATGTCAGTGGGGAGCTTCCTGCTCGATCAGAGCATGAAGCTCCCTGGGGCTTGCGGTTGCCGAGACCCAACCTTAGGGTCTCGTCACAAGACCCAATGGTCGCGATGGTCTTGACCATTGCGACCATCAACCTGGTCGGTCGCTAAAGCTGTGGGTGGTAACCCACAGCTTAGCTAGCGACCAGGAGGCCGCACTTCAAAAGTCAAGCGGCCACCCTCATTCAGAGCGAGCGCTTGCTTCTTGCGACCGCCTCTGAATGAGGGCCTTAGTCTCCTAGGCCATAGCTCCATGGACTGGTTGGAATTTGAAGCCATCATTGCACAACACTCCTCAGTGTCTGGGATGTACAGTTATTGGCACCTGGTTACTGTTACAGTCTATATTTTATTGTACATAACACACTGACCCTCTGTGAATTGGACCTTGTATTGCTTCTTCTCCAGTACACTGATGCCGAACAGATAGGTTCCTAGATCGGGCACAAATAGTACTTCTTCTATGCCTGTGACAACTGTTTTCCCCTTGATTCTTATACGCACAGTAGATGACCCAACTTTGTGGCATATAAGACTTTGTCTCCAATTCTCCTAATGTCTACAGGATCACATGACTTTAGTGATTTGAACCAACTTTTATTACAGCTGAGATGCCTCGTGGCTCCTGATTTGAAATTTCCATGTACCAGCGATCTTTGTGGTGACAGCCTGCTACATTTAATGCTGACTCATTCTTTCTATCACACTTGCATGACGAAATACACTTGTTATACATTCTAAGGCCTTATGGCATATCTGGACACTTGAGGCACTTGTACTTAGGCTTCTTAGGTTTTACGCCCTTTGACAATAGAATAAAATTCTAAGTATTGGTCTAAACAGGATTGCACTCTTGGAATTGCAGTAGCTTGGCCCATACAATCTATGTTAATAGTTTGGCAGTGTATGACTCCAAAGCTACAACCAGAAAATAATACTCTGGTGTAAAGTTTTGCAGCATCGCCATTGCAAACTTTTCCTTGTCTACTTGGTATGCCTGCACCAAGACACTAAAGGGCACATCTTTTCTCAATAGAGGACAGAGAGAGAAGGCACATGGATAGACCGCACAAGTGTAGTTAAGCGCACTGGGGTCGGAGATCACACTTTGATTTCAGCGCACCTCAGTCTAGGCATGGAGCCCTGGACCTGGTAGTGAGGAAGAGACAGCATAGCGTGCACGCCCCTCCTAACATTTCTGAATATTTACTCAATATTTTAAGTATGTTTGCTATTTAACAAGGGGGTCATGCAGCAGATGTCAGCATGTCCTGGTGGAGGCAACCATATCTGAGGTTCGGGGGAAGGAGCTGGCTCCACAGCCAGACCATTGCGGCCCCTACCCCTGCTGTTCAAAGCTGCAATTTGCAGCATTTTACAGTGAGGGGTGGAGCCACGATAATGCAATTCAATGCGAATTGTCTCATCAGACTCCCATGTCACTTGGAAAGTGGGTGGCAGGCACGAGACTGGCGCACTCTTTTGGGAGTCTGGGAGAGCCTCCAAAAGTTCTGGACTCTCCCAACAGTCCAAGAAAGTTGGCAAGCATGTTACATATGCAAATGCGTGGTAGGGATGACCATCGACCAACGATGGTTATCAGACATTATCAATAGTTTTCCAACGATGGTTGATGGTTTAGCCATCAATGGTGGAGATCCAATAGTTCTCCAACTTCACTGAGGTAGATATGGTTTGTTGCTTTTTGGCATGAGGGCAAATAACTTAGCCCCACCCCCTGATGGATTACTGAGTCCCATTCCCTTCCCTGAATAGCCCACTGTCTGCCATTCCCAATTGCAGGTATGTCCATCGACATGTGCATACAATCTATGATTCCCTGAGGTTGGTTTTGTTCAAACAATGTGAAACTCCAATGGTACCATTAATGGTGCCATCCACCAAGGGTTATCCCTAAAGAGTGGTCCACAAACTTGCATTAAGCATGTCAAGTACACTTTTTAGTGGGATTAGGCTTTTATCAGAGCAATGGCCCCAACAAGAGAATTTTAATAAAATCGGGGAGATAATTGTCGACATGTAATAAGTCGACAGGGGGAAAAGGTTGACATGTACAAAAGATCGACAGTGCAAATGGTCAACATTTTTATGTTTAGGGTTAGGCACTTTGGGAGGGTTAGGCTAGTGTTAGGTGTAGGCACTAGGGGGAGAGTTAGGGTGAGCAGTAGGGTTAAATTACGGAAAAAGTAGAAAATTTGTGTGTCGACCATTTGAAGAATATGTCGATTTTTTAACCCTGTTGACCTTTTGAACTGTCAACCTTTTGTACCTGTCAATCTATTGTTGACCATTTGGTGTCGACCTTTATTTTTTTGCTCTTTTATACCAAATCCACAGAGGTAACAGACCAGCACTGACCAGCCTGGGGTGGTCTCCACTACATCAGGGGGACCCCGCACTCTGGGAAGTAACATGATCAATGAATGCAATGTGACTTTCTGCACCCATCCTGCACTTTGTATGGGAAAGTAACAGGCACGAAAAGTGGAGGAATAGAAGGTAGAAATGTATTATAATCACCTGGGAATTGAACAGGCCCCTTATAGCCCCAGTGTAGTAACCCTGAATGTAATAGGGCTGTGTGCGTTCAGTCACGGATACCTGTCCGTATTGTCACACTTTGTGCCTTCACCAGAGGCCGATCATCTGCTTCCTGCACTGTGAGCTCTATGGCAACAAGAGCACCCCCTGTGGAAGAAGCAGAAATCACAGTGAGGTGATATATAAGGACAGACACAATAGTTATATCCCATATTCAATTTGGCATGATAAGTAGTGGTTTTTGGGAACGTGGACCCCCATGTTACCCCCAAATTCCACTTACCAAGAACACATTATCCCCCCAAATCACAGGGAGTCTTTGAACATAGAACATCACAGAAAGTTATACAAAAGTCTATCAACATTATAACACAACAGGACAAAACATCAGTAAACTATTAACACAACAGGACAGTATTGCAGAGGATTATAACACAACAGCATGACCCAGGGGTATAACACAAAGAGTATATAACACATAAAAACAAAACACAGCAAAATAACACAAGAGTATAATATAACACTATAACACAACAGCATAACCCAGGGGTATAACACAAGAGTATAATATAACACAAGAGTATAACACAACAGCATAACCCAGGGGTATAACACAAGAGTATAATATAACACTATAACACAACAGCATAACCCAGGGGTATAACACAAGAGTATAATATAACACTATAACCCAGGTGTATAACACAGGAGTATAATATAACAATATGGGGCCTATTCATCCCCTAATAATTGAGCATTCAGTGTTCATTCTAGCCCCCTGCCCCTGTCACAGCACAGGCAGGTCCAGCAGCAGAGCAGAGAGTGACACCACAGGTAGGAATGAGGAACTGCATGTGCTGTGACAGGAGCTGGGTGCTAGAATGATCACTAAGGGGCCTATTTATTAATTAACATTATTTTTACTAAAATAAAATCACACCCTTTTCATATTATTTTAGTATCTCATGAATTTATTGAAGCGCAATTGGAGTAGAATTCATAAAATTCTACTCCAAACCCTAATTATCACATTGTGCAGACACATTCTCCTTGTATGTTTTCTGAAAAATACAGCAAGAAATGTGCGGAGAGGATTCGTAGCAGGGACGGGGGCTTATCGCAGGGACGGGGGCTTATCGCAGGAACGGGGGGCTTGTCGCAGGGACGGGGGGCTTGTCGCAGGGACGGGGGGCTTATCGCAGGGACGGGGGGCTTATCGCAGGGACGGGGGGCTTATCGCAGGGACGGGGGGCTTATCGCAGGGACAGGGGTTTATCGTAGGGACGATAGGGACGGGGGCTTATCGCAGGGACGGGGGCTTATCGCAGGGACAGGGGTTTATCGCAGGGACGATAGGGACGGGGGCTTATCGCAGGGACGGGGGTTTATTGCAGGGACGGGGGGCTTGTCGCAGGAACGGGAGCTTGTCGCAGGGACGGGGGGCTTATCGCAGGGATGGGGAGCTTGTCGCAGGGACGGGGGCTTGTCGCAGGGACGGGGGCTTGTCGCAGGGACGGGGGCTTGTCGCAGGGACGGGGGCTTGTCGCAGGGACGGGGGCTTGTCGCAGGGACGGGGGCTTGTCGCAGGGACAGGGGGTTATCGCAGGGACAGGGGGTTATCGCAGGGACAGGGGGTTATCGCAGGGACAGGGGGTTATCGCAGGGACAGGGGGTTATCGCAGGGACAGGGGATTATCGCAGGGACAGGGGATTATCGCAGGGACAGGGGATTATCGCAGGGACAGGGGGTTATCGCAGGGACAGGGGGTTTATCGCAGGGATGCATCTGGAAAAAGAGCCGGCCTCCTGGCCGCTTGCTAAGCTGTGGGTGATCTTGCGACTGCTCTGGCGCTTGCGAGCGGGTCTGAATGAGACCCAATGTGTGAGACATCATTCTCCTACCATGGGTTTACACTAGTAATTTTATTAATATTACATATATATTAAATATTCTACATACCTATAATTATTATGCGTATATACACTTCTCTATATATGTAATTATATATTATGTATATATTATATTTTCTATTCCTGTGAATATAGAACGTGTCACCTCAGATCCAGCCTGTGTACATTACACAGTGCTGCATTATTAGATGATGTGAGAATATAAAGAATATAAAGATTCTATGTGACAAAGAGAGTAAATTATGGGGAAGGTAATTGCTCTAATCCCTCTATCTATAATGCACCAGCCTGTGCTAGCTACTTTGTATTGCATGATACTGTATGACACGAAGAGCTTGCAATCCATCAGAGGTTTACATTTACCTTGTATACAGCCCTCTCACCTGACTTCCCTGCAGGTCTGCTCCCATCTACCACATATCCGCTGTCACTCTCATACATGTCTGTAATCACTTCCTGTGCATGAAAAGTCTTCACCTGTCCCAGCCCTTACCTGCTGGTGCACACCTGTACTGCCCAGCCCCGCCCCCAGCTGCAGTGATTCCCTCAGCCTGCACAGCATTGGGACAATCCTCAGGGCCTGCTGGGATGTTATTATGTGTCCTCCTGTCAGGGAATGAGTTGCTGTATATATATATATACTGTACAGTATATACCCAGGGGATGGCGCACTATCCTACATGTGACAGATGCAGGATAATCACTAGTCTCACATCCAGGGGACGAGCACATCATACATCAGCCGCAGTGTCCCACTGATTAGGTGCCAGTGTATCACCCCCTGCCTGTACTGATGTAGTGTATATGAGTAGTTGCCAGTATACTGTACGTCATCACTTCTCAGTATACTGGGGGGGAGGACAGTTCCCGGGCTATGATCTATGCAGTACTCTGTATATTTACTAACAAGCTGATTTTCAAAGCCACCGATTATTGGCACCTTTGACCGATTAGATTTTAAAATGGCAAAAATAAATAAATAAATGCAATAAGGGGTCAATTTACTGACGGTCGATTTCAATACACTTTAATTGTTTTCAAACTGATCTAAATCGATGTTGTGTTTCTGGGGCTAAATCTGACATTTACTAACACTTAAATAACCAAATAAAAAAAGAAATTGTCTGTTAGTAAATGTGTGACATAATTATACAAGGGAGCTGGTAGATAGTAAATAGATCTGTGTTATATATGTAATAAAAGGAGATCCCTGTGATATGTGACCAATGGTCTGACGTCATACTGTATGTACTACTAAGCGCTCTCCTGCAGATATGTGCACCAGCACCAGCCTGCCTGGGAAATGTTCTTGTGTGTTACAGTGTTGTGTTGATTTGTATACTCCCTGCGTGTCGGTGACAGGTGAGACATCCTAGTTGTGACAGCCTTGAGCAGCGAGAGTGTGAGGGGAATGCTCCGTGCGGTCTCTCCCTCACTGGCGGGCCAGGGACTCTGGCCCTCATTCAGAGGCGGTCGCAAGAAGCGAGCGCTCGTTCTGAATGAGGACGGCCGCTTGCTTTTTCTAGTGTGGCCTCCTGGTTGAGCCGTGGGTTACCACCCACAGCTTAGCGACCGACCAGGTTGATGGTCGTGATGGTCTTGACTCTTGACCATCGGGGCTTGCGACGAGACCCTAAGGTTGGGTCTCGGCAACCGCAAGCCCCAGGGAGCTTCCTGCTCTGATCAAGCAGGAAGCTCCCCAGCCGCCCACAAAACGGTAGGCGTTCCTTAAGGAAAGCCACTCCGTTTGTGTAGCCACCCCTCCGCCATGCCTACAAAATGGGCCGAGCTGTTGATCAACATTGACAGCCGGCCCTTTTGTAATGAGCTCCGGAGCGAGAGAGTTTCTCCCTCGCTCCGGGGCTTGCGCACATGCAGTGTGGCCGCCGCGCGTGCGCAGGATCAAAACATCGACCAGGTTGTGAGCGCTCAGCGCTTGCGACCGGGTCTGAATGAGGTCCTCTGTGCCTAGAGGGAAGTGCGCTAATGTCAGTGTGACCTCTGACCCAAGTACGCTACTGCCCATGTGCGGCCTGTCCACGCGTCTTTTCTCTCCGTCCTCCGTTGACTCTGTGCCGGAGACTGGGTTATACAGATGGAGACGCTGCAGATATCACTGTACCACTGCGTGTATAATACAGATGTGCGCTACCCTTACACACGCACACCACCTGCATTAACCCCGTACACTCCTTGCTGGATCTTTTGTACCAGTTATATGCACATAGCTGCACTAATCCTGTGTCACCCTGCGTCCTGTTACCTGCCAGTATATCAGGTAATAAATACACAGAGAAGCCCTGTTACCTGCCAGTATATCAGGTAATAAATAGACAGAGAAGCCCTGTTACTAGTACGCGATGTTCCAGCAGCCTAACACAACAACAGGTGAGTGACGCCAATCTTTACATGGACAGGTACAGAACAAGAGTTGTGCTGCGACGCTTAGAACATGACACGAAACAATGTATCAATAAAGAGAACAATATTTATCTTTACAATTGCTAATATGAACTACTAGCTCCAGGGAGTATACAGCGATCACATTACATAATAACAGCCGTACATAACTCCAATAACACTGTTTAGCAGCTGACTCGCTCTGTACTCAATCGCTGTGATAATAATACATAGTATCAGTTTAGATATTTGGTAACAGAGGAGATTTATTACTGTACAATGTTGCAAAATGACAAGAGAGAGAAAGTTTGAAAAAACCCAGTAAATCTGGGCAGCGGCGTCCCTCATTGCGTAGACACCCGCCGTGGGTGGGGCTGGTAGGGCTCTTCTGCGTGCCGCTAAGCCGCACATCTGCATAAAGGGGCATGGCCTCACGGGACAGGGGAGTGGCTTCGTGGATAGGGGGCATGGCTTTGTGTCCTGAACCCCCATTTTAGTCACTCCGGGGGTCCAGGAGATGCCAGCCGCCCCAGGGAAAAGTCTGCCAGGCTTCCTCACTGTGTCAGGATCCGAGCGCTGCACATAGGGCGAGATGCAGCACGCCGAGAAATGCGCTAAAACCCTGAAAATGCAGGTGTGCCCGCATTTCTCATATGCGCCAAGCGTTGGAATGTGATGCACTCCGGGCCTTGACTGCGGGCTTCTCTCCGCAGAGTGCTGTGAGAGGGGGCCAATCGGATCCCTCCCAGCATCCCCTACGGCGCATGCGGCATTCTGCGCATGTGCAGGAGGACGCCGGAAGGGCTTCTAGGTCATAAACCCGGAAACTCCTCCATCGCAAATGGCCCCGGTTAACGAGAGAGCGGTCCTTTGCGGGGATCATCATGCGTACCAATGTTACCAACACCGGCATGCATGCGAAATCCATCGCGAGTGCGATACGTCATGCGTCCCACCCATAATGCTACAGTGCAGCACCCGGCTTCCGTCACTGAAGAGCAGTCGTAACTTTGGTGTCACCCCTCGGCGGGTGACACTTGGCTGAGTCCCGCACCCCTCTTGTGACGCCAGTAAAGCTGGGTACACACCTATATAATATACGATATGAGATGATCGGGCTGACAGTTGTATAGGTGTGTATTACAGCATGGTTAGCCAATAAATGATTTATAACGCTCCTGCAATGGTTGTGATCAGGAGATGGCATGTTATTGGCTGTTTATTATATGTCGGCCCGACCTCCCGATCCCATAGAGGCCGGTACTGAGCTACGTCTGCACAGTGTGCCCGGGTCTCGCAGGCAGCTGGCGGGGGTCACCGCTTGGCTGGTCGGGAGAGTTTAACCCGATCAGCAGCTAATGGAATAGGTGTGTACCCAGCTTCAGTATTGCTCTAGGCAACCCAATCATTGGATTTCCTCACCAGCGAAATTAGGGCCTGATTCAGCGCGGATTGCAACGCTGTGTTCACACGCACCCGGCCGATGTTTGCAAATATAACCAATCGTGTTGGCCACAACAAGCGTAATAATAATATAAATATGTGCAATAGAATAGAGCTATTTACTCACTACACAGAAAGTCCTCCATTCCCAGCCACATCCACTGACAAACAGAATCTCCCGTACTATAATAACACTGCTGGTTAGCGTCAAATCAGTGCGTTATCGCAGCTTCCCGCGAGAGGATTCTCGCATTATCTGAATGGAATCTTGCATTTGTATAAACTAGTAAAATCGGGTTACTGCTGCTTCAGGCAAAATCAGTCACTTTGTATCAGGCCCACTATGTGCAGGCACTAACTGTACTAATACAGGGCATACTATTACTCTATTACTACTGTACTAATACAGGGTATACTATTACAATATTACTACTGTACTAATACAGGGTATACTATTACTACTGTACTAATACAGGGTATACTATTACTCTATTACTACTGTACTAATACAGGGTATACTATTACAATATTACTACTGTACTAATACAGGGTATACTATTACTCTATTACTACTGTACTAATACAGGGTATACTATTACTCTATTACTACTGTACTAATACAGGGTATACTATTACTCTATTACTACTGTACTAATACAGGGTATACTATTATTCTATTACTACTGTACTAATACAGGGTATACTATTACTCTATTACTACTGTACTAATACAGGGCATACTATTACTCTATTATTACTGTACTAATACAGGGTATACTATTATTCTATTACTACTGTACTAATACAGGGTATACTATTATTCTATTATTACTGTACTAATACAGGGCATACTATTACTCTATTATTACTGTACTAATACAGGGTATACTATTACTCTATTACTACTGTACTAATACAGGGTATACTATTATTCTATTACTACTGTACTAATACAGGGTATACTATTACTCTATTACTACTGTACTAATACAGGGCATACTATTACTCTATTACTACTGTACTAATACAGGGCATACTATTACTCTATTACTACTGTACTAATACATGGCATACTATTACTCTATTACTACTGTACTAATACAGGGCATACTATTACTCTATTATTACTGTACTAATACATGGCATACTATTACTCTATTATTACTGTACTAATACATGGCATACTATTACTCTATTATTACTGTACTAATACAGGGCATACTATTACTCTATTACTACTGTACTAATACAGGGCATACTATTACTCTATTATTACTGTACTAATACATGGCATACTATTACTCTATTATTACTGTACTAATACATGGCATACTATTACTCTATTATTACTGTACTAATACATGGCATACTATTACTCTATTGCTACAGTACTAATACAGGGCATACTATTACTCTATTATTACTGTACTAATACATGGCATACTATTACTCTATTGCTACAGTACTAATACATGGCATACTATTACTCTATTATTACTGTACTAATACATGGCATACTATTACTCTATTATTACTGTACTAATACAGGGCATACTATTACTCTGTTACTACTGTACTAATACAGGGCATACTATTACTCTATTATTACTGTACTAATACATGGCATACTATTACTCTGTTATTACTGTACTACTACATGGCATACTATTACTCTATTGCTACAGTACTAATACAGGGCATACTATTACTCTATTACAACTGTACTACTAAAGAGCATACTACTACTCTATTATTACTGTACTACTACAGGGCATACTATTACTCTATTATTACTGTACTAATACAGGGCATACTATTACTCTGTTATTACTGTACTAATACAGGGCATACTATTACTCTATTATTACTGTACTAATACATGGCATACTATTACTCTATTATTACTGTACTACTACAGGGCATACTATTACTCTATTATTACTGTACTAATACAGGGAATACAACTACTATATTATTACTGTACTACTACAGGGCATACTATTACTCTATTATTACTGTACTAATACAGGGTATACTATTACTCTATTACTACTGTACTAATACAGGGTATACTATTATTCTATTACTACTGTACTAATACAGGGTATACTATTATTCTATTATTACTGTACTAATACAGGGCATACTATTACTCTATTATTACTGTACTAATACAGGGTATACTATTACTCTATTACTACTGTACTAATACAGGGTATACTATTATTCTATTACTACTGTACTAATACAGGGTATACTATTACTCTATTACTACTGTACTAATACAGGGCATACTATTACTCTATTATTACTGTACTAATACAGGGCATACTATTACTCTATTATTACTGTACTAATACATGGCATACTATTACTCTATTATTACTGTACTAATACAGGGCATACTATTACTCTATTACTACTGTACTAATACAGGGCATACTATTACTCTATTATTACTGTACTAATACATGGCATACTATTACTCTATTATTACTGTACTAATACATGGCATACTATTACTCTATTATTACTGTACTAATACATGGCATACTATTACTCTATTGCTACAGTACTAATACAGGGCATACTATTACTCTATTATTACTGTACTAATACATGGCATACTATTACTCTATTGCTACAGTACTAATACATGGCATACTATTACTCTATTATTACTGTACTAATACATGGCATACTATTACTCTATTATTACTGTACTAATACAGGGCATACTATTACTCTGTTACTACTGTACTAATACAGGGCATACTATTACTCTATTATTACTGTACTAATACATGGCATACTATTACTCTGTTATTACTGTACTACTACATGGCATACTATTACTCTATTGCTACAGTACTAATACAGGGCATACTATTACTCTATTACAACTGTACTACTAAAGAGCATACTACTACTCTATTATTACTGTACTACTACAGGGCATACTATTACTCTATTATTACTGTACTAATACAGGGCATACTATTACTCTGTTATTACTGTACTAATACAGGGCATACTATTACTCTATTATTACTGTACTAATACATGGCATACTATTACTCTATTATTACTGTACTACTACAGGGCATACTATTACTCTATTATTACTGTACTAATACAGGGCATACTATTACTCTATTATTACTGTACTAATACAGGGCATACTATTACTCTATTATTACTGTACTAATACATGGCATACTATTACTCTATTATTACTGTACTACTACAGGGCATACTATTACTCTATTATTACTGTACTACCTCAGGGCATACTATTACTCTATTATTACTGTACTAATACATGGCATACTATTACTCTATTATTACTGTACTAATACATGGCATACTATTACTCTATTATTACTGTACTAATACATGGCATACTATTACTCTATTATTACTGTACTAATACATGGCATACTATTACTCTATTATTACTGTACTAATACAGGGCATACTATTACTCTATTATTACTGTACTAATACAGGGCATACTATTACTCTATTACTACAGTACTAATACAGGGCATACTATTACTCTATTACTACTGTACTAATACAGGGTATACTATTACTCTATTACTACTGTACTAATACAGGGCATACTATTACTCTGTTACTACTGTACTAATGCAGGGCATGCTATTACTCTATTACTAATGTACTAATACATGGCATACTATTACTCTATTACTTCTGCACTACTACAGAGCATACTATTACTCTATTACTTCTGTACTAATACAGGGCATACAATTACTCTATTACTACTGTATTACTACATGGTATGCTATTACTCTATTATTACTGTACTAATACAGGGAATACAACTACTATATTACTACTGCACCACTACATGGCATACTATTACTCTATTATTACTGTACTAATACATGGCATACTATTACTCTACTACTGTACTAATACAGGGCATACTATTACTCTGTTACTACTGTACTAATACAGGGCATACAATTACTCTATTACTACTGTACTAATACAGGGCATACTATTACTCTATTACTACTGTACTAATACAGGGTATACTATTACTCTATTACTACTGTACTAATACAGGGCATACAATTACTCTATTACTACTGTACTACTACAGAGCATACTATTACTCTATTACTACTGTACTAATACAGGGCATACAATTACTCTATTACTACTGTACTAATACAGGGCATACTATTACTCTATTACTACTGTACTAATACAGGGTATACTATTACTCTATTACTACTGTACTAATACAGGGCATACTATTACTCTATTACTACTGTACTAATACAGGGCATACTATTACTCTATTACTACTGTACTAATACAGGGTATACTATTACTCTACTACTGTACTAATATAGGGCATACTATTACTCTATTACTACTGTACTAATACAGGGCTTACTGTTACTCTATTACTACTGTACCACTACATGGTATACTATTACTACTGTACTAATACAGGGCATACTATTTGTGACCGGATGGTTTCCATCCCAGACTCCTGATGTTGGGGTTTCAATCCCCACTTGACCTTGGGGTATCAGGGATTACCACTTACCGTCAGTGATCACCTGTCACTAACTCTGCCCACTGCGCCGTGGGCATAACGATGCTGTCACCACCGAGCTCCTCCTATCGGCACTCAGAACCGTTTTCGAATATCCAGGCTCCTACCTCGGCACCTGGAACCGCTTCTGCTGCATATGCGTTTGACTAGCTGTGGCCACACCCCCTGATTGGTGTCGGCTGATTCCTCCTGATCCCTCACAATGGACCAGGTCTGCTCGGTAGCTGGCAGAGGGCTTGAACTTGGAGACGCGGAGCTCCACCAGAACAGTCGGAGAACAGAATAGCGTTTGGTGCAATTCTGTTGGTCGCAGGATTGAGATGCAATTGTCAGGCAAGATGTTTATCGCTCATAGGCCCTCATTCAGAGCCGCTCGTTAGCGGCAGTACGCTCGTTCCGAGCGATGTTTGCACATCTGCGCATGCGTACGCTTTTTAGTACGCATGCGCGAACCAGTCAGTGCGGCCGAAAATCCTTTGTACGCTATATAGCGAGTGCCTGCTATTTTGAGTGACAGAATGAGGCGTATGTGGGTGGTAACAGGGGAAGGTGCTTGAAAATGGGGAGTGGAGATCCGAACGCAGGCGTGCTTAAAGGTCAAAACGGGCGTTTTATGGGTGTGTATATTTAAAACAGCAGCGTCATTGACCACGTCACTGGGTTATTTTATAGCCAGAACTGCACGCAAATTTGTGGTAGCAAACACCAACCACAAGAATAGCGAGCAGTTCATACGCTGGTCGATGTACTCGATTAATCTAATAAATAGCGGACATGACGTAGGATGCGTGCGGCCAGGGGGCGTTTTTAACAAATAAACGAGCGTATGTTTTGCTCGTTCGTTCAAACTTAGAGGTGTGAACACACTGCAATGTGCGTACGGATCATTTAAATAGCCACCCCTTGTTTTTAAACGAACGACCGCAAATAGCGTCCGGCTCTGAATGAGGGCCATAGTCTTGAAAAAAACCTTCCTTCAAGTTGAAGGGGTACATCAGCATACAGGAATCTTATCAATCAGCAGCTCTTCTCCACAAAGGATAGGCAGGGTTGGACACATACAGGGCTCACAGTCCCTCTTTTTATATCATTCTTACACACAATTTCACAGGGGGGTAAATCCACCCTGTGTTCCTCTCAGCCAATCATGATGTCTCACAAAATAGAAAATAACCACATATTACATTTCAAAGGAGTCACCTAATTTCCTCCTTTCTAATCTACCACCTAAAGCAGTAGCTTCCTAAACATAAACTGATTTAGCATCCAGTATAACTGTCTCCTAACATGTTGATATAACATCCCACAGGAAATGGTAAATTACATTCATCCTTTGATACATTTATCACACAGTAACAACATATCTATGTAGAATAACCAGCAATAGTATTCGCTTTCGTCTTCCTGCAATGTGCAGGGAATCGTGAAAAACAAACATTTCTCCACAAAAGTGCAGACACACAAGCCACAGGACCTCATTCAGAGTTGGTCGTACGCATCCGATGTTTTTCTTTCTGCGCCTGCGCACGGCTAGCTGTGCGCATGTGCGTACGAGCTCTACCGATGCAAAATACTGCCGGTCGTAGGGCTTCTGAAATGGAAGTGGATTGCGAAAGTTGATTGACAGGAAAGTCCATTTGTGGGTGTATACGGGGATGGTGGTCTGCAAACGGAGGCGTTCTTCAGCGTTTCCAGGCGTTTTAGGGGAGTGCATAAATTATCTGCTTCGTACGACCATGAATTGCGGATGCATGACAACATCACTCTACGAACAGGATGATCATCAAGGCTAAGGTAGGCAAGAAGCGTCCGTAAGCCACAACAGTACAATCGTTAATCCGATGTTACTTGTGATGTTTCTAATTGGAACCACACAAACCAAGCAGCTAAGATTGTTGCATTGTAACTATTAACACTGCTAATTACCTTGTAAATGATTTCACTTGCCTGTGCATTAGAGAATTCGTAACGCAAATGTTTCTTTGTGCTTTTTAAACTTATTTTGTTCGGACAGTTTTTAAAACATATAGCATTGTGTTTTGCGTAGCAGCCTTTTCAGATACCATACTTTTTAAAACATGTATACATTGATATAGTAAAATTTAGACATTTTGTTTCAAAAAATTTTTTATTTTTAGGAAATTAGCCTGTAATCACAATTTTAGTTACAATTGTTAGGGCAACATTTGCCTATAAATAAAAATAAAAAATAAAAAACACAATTCTAAAAATAAATTATTTAAAAAAAAAAGAGCTTGAGACATTGGTGACAAGAAATATGGGGACTGGACAAGAGGTGAGGGAGGAGATATCCAGGGCTACTTGCGTCGTTTGGGCCGGCTCGGAGGAAGAGGTAAGCTACGGACAGCCGACTGGCCTGTAACACGCCGACTGGCCTGGCCAGAGGTAGATGGGATTTCCTCAGGCCTAGGCATAGGGCTCTCCATACTTGCGGGGGTGGCTGTTGGGCTGCCAGAGGTGGTGGTCCTGGGAGGAAGGGAGTCTCGCTCCATCATGGCAGGTGGGTTTGCCTGCTCCTGGGTATTGGCCCAACTATCTATGGCCCCAGCAATGGTCTCCAGGGCCACCGCCACCCTCACCAGAGTGGTCTCCATCCTCAGAAGAACACATCTGTTCTCCTGAGTTTGGGAGACCAACCTGGTGAGGAGAGGCACTGCTCGTTCCGATGGTTGCCCTGGAGTAGACTCCACAGGGTCCCCAGATGGAGTACTTGGATCCTCCCCTGCAGAGTCTCCATCTGTGCTGGACCCAGACCTGACCTCAGGAGCAGGCACTACCTCCTCTGAGTCTAGAAAATAAAAATAAAACATTAGTATTTTTTTAAAATAAAACAACGCATACACATTTGAGCTTTATACTTTTTTGATTCCAAAAAATATTTACATTCTTGCACATGTGGAGCGTTGAAGTCGGCCATGTCAGTGTCCATAGTGGACACGCCGACTATCTCCTCTTCCGTCACACATCCCTGAGCCAATGTCTCCAACCTCGTCAAGGTCAGCTCCTCAGGGATGGGACCACCACCTGTCCCCGCAGCATGGTCCACCCTACTCCGTAGCTTCCTCTTCAGTTGGTACTTGAAATCAGTCCATCTGACAATGTGATTTTGCATTTTTTAAGGGTTAGTTTATTTAATTAAGATCTCGCTTTTGACTTCAGTACACACAATATCATTTTCTTACCGTTTTTTCACGACTTTCATGGTTCTGTGGGTTGTCCCCACAGCATTAACAGCCCTGGATATCTCATCCCAAATCCTGTCTTTGGCTCCAGCCCCCATATTTCTTGGGGCATGGACAAGGTTATCCATTGTCATGGTCACCAATGTCTCAAGCTCTATCCTTGAAAACTGATGATTTCTTGGCCTTGGCCTGCTTGGCCCCGCCTCCTCCTCCTCTAGTGGTGGAATTGGATTCCCAGCACCTACAATATTTTTAAATTTTGTTAAAACTAAAACTGCATTTTTGGAAAATATGAACTGTTCTTGTTTTTTTTTCAAAATGTGTTTAACACTTACCTGCCTCATTTGGCCTCTGCCCATCATGCTCCTCGCTTGCCATTTTCCAAACTTGTGAGAGAGCATGAAGAATAGTGCTTGTGAAGACTATTTTATAGATGTGAGCGCATCCCTGGATTGGTTACCCGTGCATCCCTATTTGCCTACGTACAATGCACACCTTGCCTGCATTCCGTAATCACTGCGTGGGTTGGGCTAGATGTGAGCGCATCCCTGGATTGGTTACCCGTGCATCCCTATTTGCCTACGTACAATGCACACTTTGCCTGCATTCCGTAATCACTGCGTGGGTTGGGCTAGATGTGAGCGCATCCCTGGATTGGTTACCCATGCATCCCTATTTGCCTACGTACAATGCACACCTTGCCTGCATTCTGTAATCACTGCGTGGGTTGGGCTAGATGTGAGTGCATCCCTGGATTGGTTACCCGTGCATCCCTATTTGCCTACGTACAATGCACACCTTGCCTGCATTCCGTAATCACTGCGTGGGTTGGGCTAGATGTGAGCGCATCCCTGGATTGGTTACCCGTGCATCCCTATTTTCCTACGTACAATGCACACCTTGCCTGCATTCTGTAATCACTGCGTGGGTTGGGCTAGATGTGAGCGCATCCCTGGATTGGTTACCCATGCATCCCTATTTGCCTACGTACAATGCACACCTTGCCTGCATTCTGTAATCACTGCGTGGGTTGGGCTAGATGTGAGCGCATCCCTGGATTGGTTACCCATGCATCCCTATTTGCCTATGTACAATGCACACCTTGCCTGCATTCCGTAATCACTGTGTGGGTTGGGCTAGATGTGAGCGCATCCCTGGATTGGTTACCCGTGCATCCCTATTTGCCTACGTACAGTGCACACCTTGCCTGCATGATTCAATCATTGTGTTATTTTTGGCCTTATTTAAGGCAAAGCCAAATGTTCCCTTACTTGTGGGTTGTAGTTGGAGTGATTTGTGGTGCAGGAAGGGATTGCTAGTGTTTACAGTGTTTGGAGTTGTTTGAGTGGTGCTTGTGTGTGTTGTTTGAGTGGTGCTTGTGTGTTTTTTTTGAGTGGTGCTTGTGTGTGTTGTTTGAGAGGTGCTTGTGTGTGTTGTTTGAGTGGTGCTTGTGTGTGTTGTTTGAGTGGTGCTTGTGTGTGTTGTTTGAGTGGTGCTTGTGTGTGTTGTTTGAGTGGTGCTTGTGTGTGTTGTTTGAGTGGTGCTTGTGTGTTTTTTTTGAGTGGTGCTTGTGTGTGTTGTTTGAGAGGTGCTTGTGTGTGTTGTTTGAGTGGTGCTTGTGTGTGTTTTTTGAGTGGTGCTTGTGTGTGTTGTTTGAGTGGTGCTTGTGTGTGTTGTTTGAGTGGTGCTTGTGTGTGTTGTTTGAGTGGTGCTTGTGTGTGTTTTTTGAGTGGTGCTTGTGTGTGTTGTTTGAGTGGTGCTTGTGTGTGTTGTTTGAGTGGTGCTTGTGTGTGTTTTTTGAGTGGTGCTTGTGTGTGTTGTTTGAGTGGTGCTTGTGTGTGTTGTTTGAGTGGTGCTTGTGTGTGTTGTTTGAGTGGTGCTTGTGTGTGTTGTTTGAGTGGTGCTTGTGTGTGTTGTTTGAGAGGTGCTTGTGTGTGTTGTTTGAGTGGTGCTTGTGTGTGTTTTTTGAGTGGTGCTTGTGTGTGTGTTTTGAGTGATGCTTGTGTGTGTTTTTTGAGTGGTGCATTTGAGTGGTGGTTTTTTTTTTTTGGGTGGTGGGTTTTTATTTGTTTTTTTTTGGTTGGTGGGTTTTGTTTTTTTTTGGGTGGTTGGTTTTTTTTTTCTTTTTGGATGGTGGGTTTTTATTTGTTTTTTTTGGTTGGTGGTTTTTTTTTTTGGGTGGTGGGTTTTTTTTATTTTATTTTTTGGGTGGTGGGTTTTTTATTTAATTTTTTGGGGGGTGGGATTTTTGGGGGGGTTTTTTTGGGTGGTGGTTTTTTTTTAAATTTTGGTTTGTCCATACATTTCCCAAACCCGGTTACTTTGAGTGTTTGGGTGGCCGTATTTTTCGAGGAACAACATAACAACGTTCTTTGCAGACTCCAGTAAGTGTGCCAGCCTACTGCAAGATTTTAATTTTTTTTTTGGTATTAAACACCAAAATAAGGACATTATTCAAACAATTATTGTCATGTTCTATTGTTTTGTTTTAGGTGTTTAACAGTCCAGTTTGTACTTGATTCAGGTAAGTGTCTATTTTTACAAACCTAAAAGTTTGTTGTATTTAATAATGAAGTGTTTTTTGCTGTATTTTTAAGATTTAATAATGCATATGTGGTTTTTATTGATAAAACAATAATTATGTTTTCAATTCTTAATATTGCCCAATATCAAAGTTAAGGATTGTTTTTACAATAATAGTAGTAATAGTGTTGTTTTTTTTTTTAAAATATTATTTTCTTTTTCTTCCATAAAAAAAAAACAAACACAAACAACACCTGTAGGGGTTCCCGAAGATGGCACTGCCCGACCCTGTAAGAATATGCACCATTATTACTAAGCTAAGTATTTTTGGATAAATATTGAAAAACATTTCTCAACAACACTTTTTTTATATTTGGAACTTTACAGAGCAATGTGGGCCACCTAATAGTGGCCATGTTGCCCCCCACCAACCTTCCTCAGCCTCCTCCTGGGCGTAGGCATAGGAGGCGTGCAAGGGCCAAGATATATAGAACACGTGTCACCCTTTTTGGAATGCCTGATGATGTGGTTGTAACCACTTATCGCCTGCCTCCAAATATTATCCTAGACACTCTTTCAATAATAAAGAATGATCTAGGAAGTCAGATTCACATTCCTACAGCAATCACACCACTTACACAGTTGTTGGCGGTGTTACATTTCTGCACCTCAGGGTCCTTCCAAACCACTGTCGGGCCGGTGGGTGGCCTCTCCCAGCCCTCATTTTCATGGATCCTGAGGCATGTGCTAGATGCATTCTTCAATCATATAGCACATTTTATTAGTATGCCGTTGGATACGGAAGCCCTTGATGTGGTAAAGCAGAAGTTTTTTGAGATTGCAGGCTTTCCACACATCATAGGGGTAGTGGATGGCACTCATATAGCACTTCAGCCCATTGCATGCAGGGAACAAATCTATAGGAACCGTAAACATTTCCATTCGCTAAATGTAATGGTGCTATGTGATGCCTCCCTACAGATCCTCTCCCTGAATGCCAAATTTCCAGGCTGCAGCCATGATGCGTACATGATCCAGCATTCAGTAATTTGGCCAAAATTAAGCACACTGCAAACTGGTGACGTGTGGCTTCTTGGTAAGTATAAATCCAGTATGTAGCTATATTAATAGTGTAAACATGTTTTCATTGACAATTTATGTATCTTTTGGTGTCCCATTTCCATCAGGTGACAGTGGATATCCTTGCATGCCCTGGCTGCTGACTCCTTATTTGACTCCCACACCAGGGCCACTAACTCAATATAATGCCGCGTTCACTGCCACCAGGCAGGTGGTGGAGCACTGTATCGGCCTTCTAAAGGGCCGGTTCCGGTGTCTCTATCACTCTGGTGGTGCACTCATGTACTCGCCGGATATGGTTTCTCACATTGTGGTCATGTGTGGAATTTTACACAACATTGCAGTAAGGAGTTGAGTACCCATGCAGCCAGAGGATGCCTTGCCAGAGGATGGCCCCCCGAGGAAGGTGTTGTGAAGCTGTCAGGGGGGGCCAGATGCGATTCTGTTGTTTCAAGATTTTTTAGGTAAAAATTTTTAAATTTAATTTTAATTTTACAGTTAGAGCAAATGTATTTTAAGATGTACCTAATTATTAATTTTTTTTTTGCAAAAAAAATCACAACACTTTCCAAAACTGAAAAACTAATGGAACCCATTGGCAATATCCTGTACTGTTTTTGGACAACTAACATAATTTTTCCGGATATACCACCACATGTTTAGTTAATTTGTCTTTTTTTTGGTAAATTTGTCTGTTAAAAAAGAAATATTATGTTTGATTTTTGCTTTTGTTGTTTATGTCTGACTAAGCAAGATATTTTTTGTTGGAAATCCCTGAGGCCATTTTTTTGTGTGATTATGTGATGAAATGCTTTTTACAATTAAAAGCATGTTGGCAAAATGTTTGTTATTTAATAAATGTTTTACCATAAAAAAAGGTTTGGTGTAAATGTATTTTGTAAGTCATTTTGAGGTGGATAATGTAGGGCAACCCCAAACCAAAAAAAAAAACATTACTGCAAATGTTCTTAAGGTTTACATAAACATTTTTGTATTAGTTACATTATGGAAAGGCACCCAGCTTTGTTAACAAAGTATTTGAAATGTAGAATTACACCATTTAATTTTTAAGAAAAAAGAGGACAAATGTTTTACAAACAAAACTTTACTGGAAATATCAAAAATTATAAATGTACAAAGAGAAAAAAAAAACTAAAAACGCTCCAGACTCCCCACAATCCGCTGTAGGCAGCAGTAGGCCTCCAACAGATGTCCACTTGTTCCCGTTAATTCCTCCCGAATTCCCACAAGTATGTTGGTTAGATCTGTGGACAGAAAAATGTATTTGTAGATTAAAAACATCTAAAAAATGACCCACATTTTAACATTAAACATCATTCAATGTCCCAAACAGTGGGTAGACACAATGATGTTAGGGTGTGTTCTAAAGTTTCCTCCACACAACATTATTATTATGTAGAAACTTTTATGGTGTAAAACACTTTGAAATCCTAACTATGTGGCCTAACCAAAAAAACCCTAGGATGATTTATAAACAACTGGGAGGTGTATTCTTTAGTCATGATGGCCATATCCTTAAAACACACTGCACATATTCACTTCTAGAATGTTCGTGATAATCCAAAAATACAATGTGTTCGTTTGCTATGGCTAACATCACTTTTCCTAATGAAGTTACATCTTAATACATTTTAAACACAGTGTACACAACATTAACAAGGTTAGTCTGGTTCCTATCACCTTCCCAAGTTCTGTGACATGTTTTATTTAAATCTAAAATACAAATACAAATGTAATCAATTTTTACACCAAATAAAAAGCATTTTGTAAACCCCAAAAGGCATAAATTTTTGGGCACCCCAAAAAAAAAGGGCCCAGGCACAAAACATAAGCACAAAATATTGAATAACAGGATTACTGCGCAATGATTATGACACCCATACTGTAAAAAAGAAAACAAACACACAGCCAAAATATTTTAAAAAAAACATGGATAACAACAACACCCCCCCCCAAAAAATAAAAAATTAAAAAACACATTCCATCAGAGCGTGGCAAGGAAGCACCCGATGGAGATGCAGATGGGGAGAAAGTTGGAGTTGGGGGAATGGTGGGAGGGGAAATGGAGAGGAAAAAATCCAAGGGAGGGGATATTTGTGTTGAGGACTTGGGCATGGGAGTGGAGATTTGGGATGAGTGGGCAGGGGAGGGAGGATTACTAGGGGAGTTTTGGAAGAGGGTGGGAGGGTTACTTGGGGAGTATGGTGGTGGGGAGGGAGGGCTGGGTTGAGTGGATGGGGAAGCTGAGGGGCAGGGCTGCAGGTTGGGACCTGCATTGCGGCCAAATCTGCGGGCCCTTCTCTGTCTCCGCTGTGTTTCTAAAATTTAAAGATATTAAAAAAATCTAAGTTTAGTTTTCACTTTTGGCTACACAATACAAGTACACTTTACACACTCAGGACAATAGGGACAACATACAGGAGGGTTTGTTTACATTTAATAAAAGAATTGGAAAAGGAACAGACATTTTTAACAGTCCACTAATTATAACATTTATACAAATGCATACTTACGTCTGCGTAATCGCGCACGCAAATTTGTCAAAAGGACTGGCGACCAGCGGCACAAATCCGACCACCGCCTCTCTAGTTGCGCTATATTGCGCCTAAATCCCGCACTGCGAAGGGCTCTCCTCACCTCCGCATAGGCCGCACGCTTTATGCAGTTGGAAATTGGAGGCTGGACGTTCGTAAGCCGCCTGTCCATAATATTGACAAGGATCATCAATTCCCGACGGGTAAAGGCCGCGGCTCTCATGATGGCAATGGCCGATTTTACAGAAAACATGAAATATACATGGGGTAAAATAAAGATGATTGGCTAAAATATTTACTCAGTTTCCCAAAAAAAACCCACTATTGGCCAATCCTTTAATCATGTGACCCGAAAAATAAGGTCAGATTTGATTGGCTAAAACATGCAGTGTGCAATTGCAAACATAAGAATGCAAAAGATCCTAACGCAAAATGCACATGCATTATTAAAGTAAACTCAATTAGCAACAGTACATTCACAGATAAGAAACATTACTTTGTTTTGGAAATTATTTAAAAAAACGAGAACGGGAAAACACCCACAAAAAAACAATAAAGTTTATTGACACATGAAAAAAAACTGAATAAAAAGAACAGCAAGAGTTAAACACTCTTAATTAGATAATTGACAACAAGCTAATAACAAGCTGTTCGATAGTCCATGTAAACATGACATGTGACCATCAATACAACACATACGGCCGCAACCATCACAACATAATTAGCATACAGCGACTGACAGCGCCTGACTACGACTGTCTCGTTCGTTCGATCAGATCAGTCGGTAGCTAGAGGAGGTGCAGTGCTAACGAATGGGCGTCACTTTGTTTATGATCGACCAGCTGTACGATCGGATTATGCGGCCGTAGCCCGTACGACCGTGCGGCCGCTATGACCGACTCTGAATGAGGTCCACAATCTCAGGGACATATCACAGGACAATTTGGCCATTGACTCTCTTCACACCTTCACACAGAAAGCTTCCATCCAGGTCTCATCTGGAGTTCCCAGGTCTTTCTATTCATCAGACCTCCTGCTAGGAAATGACTGGTCATGTCATATACTGCACAGGCATATCCAAGAAGTCCACATATAAAATCCAAATACAAATATGTCATAGACTATTAAATATACTCTGCTTTATACACCAATGCATTGCAGATCAGATTCAGGACCTCATTCAGAGTCGGTTGTAAGCGGCCGCTCAGTTGTACCCAGCGATGTTCGCAAAACAGCGCATGCATAAGTTTCGCAATGCGCGTGCGCAAACTAGCTGTCGCGATCGGAAATTTCTCTCTCCTTCAACTTGGCCAGGTCGTTAGTTTTAGTGACAGGATGAGGTGTTTGTCGGTGGTAACAGAGGAAGGTGCTTGAAAACGGGGGAGTGGAGATCCGAACGCAGGCTTGCCTGACAATGCGAACGGCGTTTTATGGGAGTGCATAATTAACAAAGTAGTGTCATGGCACACGTGACATGGGAGGTATTTACACTGACATGATCGTAGAGCTTAAGAGAGGGTATGGTCAACCATATGCTCTACGAACAGCTCCGATGGTTCCCGATGGTCGCGATTAATCCTTATATGCCCGGAAATGACGTGTATTGCGAACGAGAAGGGGGCTTGTTTTTAGTCTTACAGCCGCATCCTCCCCTCGCTCGTCTAGCTAATGATCCCATCTTAACGACGCAACTTGCGAGCGCATCATTTGCATATCCAGCCCCTTTTCCCTTACGACCGAGCGGCAGCAACGACTGATTCTGAATGAGGTCCACAGTGCTCTACCGCAAAATATGTGTATATTAATTAGGGGTGAGCGGGTTCGGATTTCTGAAATCCGAACCCCCCCGAGCCCCCCCGATCCGAGTCCGATCCGAATCAGGCTCGACTTTTCCCGCCTGACTCGGATCTGAAATCGAGGCAAAACGTCATCATCCCGCCTTCCGAGTCTCGCGGGTTTTGGATCCTATATAAGGTACCCACGTCGGCGCCATTTTCTCACTCGGCTGTGGACAGTGAAGAGGGAGGGTGGGAGTTAGGGCTGTGTAGTGTAGTGTAGTGTAGTGCTGCTGTTGTCCACTACTTCAAAGTCCATAGGGGCTGGCTGTGTTGTGCTGTGCTGCTGTTGTTAATAGGGGCTGTGTCCACTACTTCAAAGTCCATAGGGGCTGGCTGGACTGTGTTGTGCAGTCAGTTCTCCATAGGGGCTGTGTCCACTCCAAAGTCCTGTGCAGTGTCCCAGTCCTAAAGGAGTGCTGCAATGTTGTCCAGGGGGTGCTCTGTCCATCAGGGGTGCTCCCCCCAAGTGCTAAAAAAATAATATATTTTCTGTGTTTGTGAATTGTGTGCGCAGTAGCCGCACGTGCATCAACAAAGTAGTGCCAAGCGTGCGCCTGTGTCATAAGTAAAGGGCCGGCTGGCTTGACCGTTAAGGGTGCTGTAACCCCCGAAAGTACACTCCAGTCCAAACCAAAAAAAAAATTATTTTCTGTGTTTGTGAATTGTGTGCGCAGTAGCCACACGTGCATCAACAAAGTAGTGCCAAGCGTGCGCCTGTGTCATAAGTAAAGGGCCGGCTGGCTTGACCGTTAAGGGTGCTGTAACCCCCGAAAGTACACTCCAGTCCAAACCAAAAAAAAAATTATTTTCTGTGTTTGTGAATTGTGTGCGCAGTAGCCGCACGTGCATCAACAAAGTAGTGCCAAGCGTGCGCCTGTGTCATAAGTAAAGGGCCGGCTGGCTTGACCGTTAAGGGTGCTGTAACCCCCGAAAGTACACTCCAGTCCAAACCAAAAAAAAAATTATTTTCTGTGTTTGTGAATTGTGTGCGCAGTAGCCGCACGTGCATCAACAAAGTAGTGCCAAGCGTGCGCCTGTGTCATAAGTAAAGGGCCGGCTGGCTTGACCGTTAAGGGTGCTGTAACCCCCGAAAGTACACTCCAGTCCAAACCAAAAAAATAATTATTTTCTGTGTTTGTGAATTGTGTGCGCAGTAGCCGCACGTGCATCAACAAAGTAGTGCCAAGCGTGCGCCTGTGTCATAAGTAAAGGGCCGGCTGGCTTGACCGTTAAGGGTGCTGTAACCCCCGAAAGTACACTCCAGTCCAAACCAAAAAAAAATTATTTTCTGTGTTTGTGAATTGTGTGCGCAGTAGCCGCACGTGCATCAACAAAGTAGTGCCAAGCGTGCGCCTGTGTCATAAGTAAAGGGCCGGCTGGCTTGACCGTTAAGGGTGCTGTAACCCCCGAAAGTACACTCCAGTCCAAACCAAAAAAAAAATTATTTTCTGTTTGTGAATTGTGTGCGCAGTAGCCGCACATGCATCAACAAAGTAGTGCCAAGCGTGCGCCTGTGTCATAAGTAAAGGGCCGGCTGGCTTGACCGTTAAGGGTGCTGTAACCCCCGAAAGTACACTCCAGTCCAAACCAAAAAAAAAATTATTTTCTGTGTTTGTGAATTGTGTGCGCAGTAGCCGCACGTGCATCAACAAAGTAGTGCCAAGCGTGCGCCTGTGTCATAAGTAAAGGGCCGGCTGGCTTGACCGTTAAGGGTGCTGTAACCCCCGAAAATACACTCCAGTCCAAACCAAAAAAAAAATTATTTTCTGTGTTTGTGAATTGTGTGCGCAGTAGCCGCACGTGCATCAACAAAGTAGTGCCAAGCGTGCGCCTGTGTCATAAGTAAAGGGCCGGCTGGCTTGACCGTTAAGGGTGCTGTAACCCCCGAAAGTACACTCCAGTCCAAACCAAAAAAAAAATTATTTTCTGTGTTTGTGAATTGTGTGCGCAGTAGCCGCACGTGCATCAACAAAGTAGTGCCAAGCGTGCGCCTGTGTCATAAGTAAAGGGCCGGCTGGCTTGACCGTTAAGGGTGCTGTAACCCCCGAAAGTACACTCCAGTCCAAACCAAAAAAAAAATTATTTTCTGTGTTTGTGAATTGTGTGCGCAGTAGCCGCACGTGCATCAACAAAGTAGTGCCAAGCGTGCGCCTGTGTCATAAGTAAAGGGCCAGCTGGCTTGACCGTTAAGGGTGCTGTAACCCCCGAAAGTACACTCCAGTCCAAACCAAAAAAAAAATTATTTTCTGTGTTTGTGAATTGTGTGCGCAGTAGCCGCACGTGCATCAACAAAGTAGTGCCAAGCGTGCGCCTGTGTCATAAGTAAAGGGCCGGCTGGCTTGACCGTTAAGGGTGCTGTAACCCCCGAAAGTACACTCCAGTCCAAACCAAAAAAAAAATTATTTTCTGTGTTTGTGAATTGTGTGCGCAGTAGCCGCACGTGCATCAACAAAGTAGTGCCAAGCGTGCGCCTGTGTCATAAGTAAAGGGCCGGCTGGCTTGACCGTTAAGGGTGCTGTAACCCCCGAAAGTACACTCCAGTCCAAACCAAAAAAAAAATTATTTTCTGTGTTTGTGAATTGTGTGCGCAGTAGCCGCACGTGCATCAACAAAGTAGTGCCAAGCGTGCGCCTGTGTCATAAGTAAAGGGCCGGCTGGCTTGACCGTTAAGGGTGCTGTAACCCCCGAAAGTACACTCCAGTCCAAACCAAAAAAAAAATTATTTTCTGTGTTTGTGAATTGTGTGCGCAGTAGCCGCACGTGCATCAACAAAGTAGTGCCAAGCGTGCGCCTGTGTCATAAGTAAAGGGCCGGCTGGCTTGACCGTTAAGGGTGCTGTAACCCCCGAAAGTACACTCCAGTCCAAACCAAAAAAAAAATTATTTTCTGTGTTTGTGAATTGTGTGCGCAGTAGCCGCACGTGCATCAACAAAGTAGTGCCAAGCGTGCGCCTGTGTCATAAGTAAAGGGCCGGCTGGCTTGACCATTAAGGGTGCTGTAACCCCCGAAAGTACACTCCAGTCCAAACCAAAAAAAAAATTATTTTCTGTGTTTGTGAATTGTGTGCGCAGTAGCCGCACGTGCATCAACAAAGTAGTGCCAAGCGTGCGCCTGTGTCATAAGTAAAGGGCCGGCTGGCTTGATCGTTAAGGGTGCTGTAACCCCCGAAAGTACACTCCAGTCCAAACCAAAAAAAAAATTATTTTCTGGGTTTAGCCGCACGTATATATCAAATCGATATAACATAAATGGAGGACCAAACTTTCTCCGATAAAAATAAAATAGAGAAAGATCAAGAACCACTTCCTCCTAGTGCTGAAGCTGCTGCCACTAGTCATGACATAGACGATAACATGCCATCAACGTCGTCTGCCAAGGCCGATGCCCAATGTCATAGTAGAGGGCACATACAATCCCAAATGGCAAAGTTCAGGAAAATGACCTTGAAAAAGACATTTAAATCAGCTGAAGAGAAACGTAAACTTGCCAATATGCCATTTACGACACGGAGTGGCAAGGAACGGCTAAGGTCGATCCCTAGTATGTTCATGACTAGTGGTTCAGCTTCACATGACGATGGAAGCCCTCCTCCCACTAAAAAAATCAAAAGAGTTAAGCTGGCAAAAGCACAGCGAAGAACTGTGCTTTCTAAGAAGATATCACAAATCCCCAAGGAGAGTCCAAGTGTGGTGGTGTTTGCGATGCCTGACCTTCCCAGCACTGGACGGGAAGAGGTGGCTCTTTCCACCATTTGCACGCCCCCTGCAAGTGCTGAAAGGAGCACCCACAGTCCACTTGCTGATATGCAAATTGAAGATGTCACTGTTGAAGTACAACAGGATGAGGATACTGGTGTAGCTGGCGCTGAGGAGGAAGTTGGCGAGGAGGATTCTGATGGTGATGTGGTTTGTTTAAATCAGGCTCCGGGGGAGACAGTTGTTGTCCGTGGGATGAAAAAGCCCATCACGGTCATGCCTGGGCAGAAGACCAAACATTCCACCTCTTTGGTCTGGCAATATTTCTATCCAAATCCGGACAACAACTGTCTTGCCATATGTACCATATGTAAAGGTGAAATAAGTAGGGGTAGGGACGTCAACCACCTAGGAACATCCTCCCTTATACGGCACCTGCAGCGCGTTCATAAAAAGTTACTGTCAAGTTCAGAAACTTTGGCTAAGACCGTAAGCAGTCCAGGGACACCTAAATCCCGTTGTCCTGTTGTATCCAAGCGCCTGCAAACCACACCGTCAACTCCCTCCTCGTCAATTTCCTCCTAAGTCAGGATCGGAAGTAGTCCTGCAGGCCATGTCACTGGCATGACTGACTCTCCTATCCGGGATTCCTCTGGAGGATCCTGCATTGCTACGCCTACTGCTGCCGCTGCTGCTGTTGCTGCTGCTGGGAGTCGTTCATCATCCCAGAGAGGAAGTAGGAACACCACTACTTTTACTAAACAATTGACCCTCCAACAGTCCTTAGCGAGGAGGATGAAGTACGACAGCAGTCATCCTGAAGCAAAACGTATAACTGAGGCCTTGACTGCTATGTTGGTGTTAGACGTGCGTCCGGTATCCGCCATTAGTGCAGTGGGATTTAGACAATTGATGGAGGTAGTGTGTCCCCGGTTCCAAATCCCGTCTAGATTCCACTTCACTAGGCAGGCGATACCGAGACTGTACAGAAACGTCAGAAAAAGTGTCCTCAGTGTCCTGAAAAATGCCGTTGTACACAATGTCCACTTAACCACGGACATGTGGACAAGTGGAACAGGGCAGACTAAGGACTATATGACTGTGACAGCCCACTGGGTAGATGTATCACCTTACGCAGCAACAGCAGCAGCGTCACCAGTAGCAGCATCTCAGAAACGCCAGCTCGTTACAAGGCAGGCTACGCTGTGTATCACCGGTTTCAGTAAGAGGCACACCGCCGACAACCTCTTAGAGAAACTGAGGGAAATCATCGCCCAGTGGCTTACCCCACTTAGACTCTCCTGGGGATTTGTGATATCTGACAACGCCACCAATATTGTGCGGGCATTACATCTGGGCAAATTCCAGCACGTCCCATGTTTTGCTCACACAATAAACTTGGTGGTGCAGAATTTTCTGAAAAGCGACAGGGGCGTGCAGGAGACGCTTTGGGTGGCCCGAAAAATTTCTGGCCACTTTCGCCATTCAGCGACTGCGTGCCGAAGACTGGAGCGCCAGCAAACACTCTTGAACCTGCCCCGCCATCACCTGAAGCAAGAGGTTGTGACGCGGTGGAACTCAACCCTCTATATGCTTCAGAGGATGGAGGAGCAGCAAAAGGCCATACAAGCCTATACATCCACCTATGACATAGGCAAAGGAGGGGGTATGCACCTGACTCAAGCGCAGTGGAGAATGATTTCCGTGTTGTGCAAGGTTCTCCAGCCCTTCGAACTTGCCACACGTGAAGTCAGTTCAGACACAGCCAGCTTGAGTCAGGTCATTCCCCTCATCAGGCTTTTGCAGAAGCAGCTGGAGAAAGTGAAGGAGGAGCTAAGACGGAGCGATTCCGCTCGGCATGTGGGACTTGTGGATGAAGCCCTTCATTCGCTTTGCCAGGATTCCAGGGTGGTCAATCTGTTGAAATCAGACCACTACATTTTGGCCACCGTGCTTGATCCTAGGTTTAAAGCCTATGTGGTGTCTCTCTTTCCGGCCGACACAAGCCGGCAGAGGTGCAAAGACCTGCTGGTGAACACACTGTCAGCTGAAGCGGAACGTGACACGTCAACGGCTCCTTCTTCATTTTCTCCCGCAACTGGGGCTGCCAGGAAAAAACTTAGGTATCCTAAGCAACCCGCTGGCGGTGATGCAGGGCAGGCAGGACCAAGTTTGGACATCTGGTCCGGACTGAAGGACCTGGCAACAATTTCTGACATGTCTACTGTCACTGCATATGATACTGTCACCATTGACAGAATGGTGGAGGATTACATCGGTGACAGCATCCAAGTAGGCATGTCAGACAGTCCATACCTGTACTGGCAGGAAAAAGAGGCAATTTGGAGGCCCCTGTACAAGCTGGCTCTATTTTACCTGAGTTGCCCCCCCTCCAGTGTGTACTCCGAAAGAGTGTTTAGTGCAGCCGGGAACCTTGTCAGCGAAAGGCGTAGGAGGTTGCTTCCACAGAATGTGGAGAAGATGATGTTCATCAAAATGAATTATCAGCTCTTCCAGGGAGACCAGCCTCCAGAAGGTACAGAGGGACCTGTGGTGGTGGATTCAAGTGGGGACGAGTTAATACTTTGTGAGGATGAGGATGTACACACTGAAGAGGGTGAGGAATCGGTGGATGAGGAGGATGAGGATGACATCTTGCCTCCGTAGAGCCAGTTTGTGCAGGGACACATTAATTGCCAGCTTGTTTTGTGGGGGCCCAAACGAACCAATCATTTCAGCCACAGTTGTGTGGCAGACCCTGGCGCTGAAATGATTGATTTGTTAAAGTGTGCATGTCCTGTTTATACAACATAAGGGTGGGTGGGAGGGCCCAAGGACAATTCCATCTTGCACTTCTTTTTTTTCTTTGCATTATGTACAGTTTGGGGCCTAGTTTTTCTAACTGCCATCCTGTCTGCCACTGCAGTGTCACTCCTAGATGGGTCACGTGTTTGTGCCGCCCACTCGTGTCGCTTAGCATAGTCATCCAGCTACCTCGGTGCAACCTTTTGGACATGAAAACACTATTGTGAGGTGTGAGGTGTTCAGAATAGACTGGAAATGAGTGGAAATTAAGGTTATTGAGGTTAATAATAGCATAGGAGCAGAGAAACCAACAAATTCTGTGATTTTAGCTGTTTTTATGCTTTTTAAAAAAAAAATACAGATCCAAAACACAAAACCCAGAACCCAAAACACGGAAGGGTGGTTTTGGCAAAACCAATCCAGATCCAAAACACGAAGAAAGATCCAGATCCAAAACCAAAACACAAAACACGAAAAGTGGCCGGTGCACACCCCTAATATTAATACAGTTTATTATAAACCATGTGCAGTGTTTGTGCTTTTATACTGTGTCCAACCTGGAACTTTAACTCTTTCAGTGCTACAGTGAATATTTCACCCAACTATTACTCTATTATTACTCTACCACTACAGGGCATACTATTACTCTATTACTACTCTACCAAAACAGGGCATGCTATTACTCTATTACTACTGTACTAATACAGGGCATACTATTACTCTATTACTACTGTACTAATACAGGGCATACTATTACTCTATTACTACTGTACTAATACAGGGCATACTATTACTCTATTACTACTCTACAACTCCAGGGCATACTATTACTCTATTACTTCTGTACTAATACAGGACATACTATTACTCTCTTACTACTGTACTAATACAGGGCATACTATTACTCTATTACTACTCTACCAAAACAGGGCATGCTATTACTCTATTACTACTGTACTAATACAGAGCATACTATTACTCTATTACTACTGTACTAATACAGGGCATACTATTACTCTATTACTACTCTACAACTACAGGGCATACTATTACTCTATTACTACTCTACCAATACAGGGCATGCTATTACTCTATTACTACTGTAATAATACAGCGCATATTATTACTCTGTTACTACTCCACAACTACAGGGCATACTATTACTCTATTACTACTCTACCAATACAGGGCATGCTATTACTCTATTACAACTGTACTAATACAGGGCATACTATTACTCTATTACTACTCTACCAATACAGGGCATACTATTACTCTATTACTACTCTACCAATAGAAGGCATACTATTACTCTATTAAGACTATACTAATACAGGGCATATATTACTCTTTTACTACTGTACTAATACAGGGCATACAATTGATCTTTTACTACTCTACAACTACAGGGCATACTATTACTCTATTACTACTCTACCAATACAGGGCATAGTATTAATCTATTACTACTGTACTAATACAGGGCATACAATTACTCTAATACTACTGTACAACTGCAGGGCATACTATTACTCTATTACTACTATACTAATACAGGGCATATATTACTCTATTACTACTGTCCTAATACAGGGCATACTATTACTCTATTACTACTGTACTAACATAGGGCATACTATTACTCTATTTCTACTGTACCACTGCATGGCAAGCTATTACTCTACTACTACTATACTAATACAGAGCATGCTATTACTCTATTACTACTGTACTACTACAGAGCATACTATTACTCTAATACTACTGTACTACTACAGAGCATACTATTACTCTATTACTACTGTACTACTACAGAGCATACTATTACTCTAATACTACTGTACTACTACAGAACATACTATTACTCTATTACTACTGTACTACTACAGAGCATACTATTACTACTGTACTACTACAGAGCATACTATTATTATATTTCTACTGTAATATTACAGAGCATATTATGACTATATTTCTACTGTACTACTACAGAGAATACTGTTACTATATTACTACTGTACTACTACAGAGCATACTATAACTCAATTACTACTGTACTGCTACAGAGCATACTTTTACTCTATTACTACTGTACTACTACAGGGAATACTATTACTATATTTCTACTGTACTACTACAGAACATACTATTACTTTATTTCTACTGTACTACTACAGAGCATACTACTATTATATTAATACTGTACTGCTACAGAGAATACTATTACTCTATTACTACTGTACTTCTACAGGGCATACTATTATTATATTTCTACTGTATTACTACAGAGCATACTACTACTATATTAATACTGTACTACTACAGTGCATACTATTACTATATTTCTACTGTACTACTACTGAACAAACTACTACTTTATTTCTACTGTACTACTACAGAGTATACTATTACTATATTACTACTGTACTACTACAGAGCATGCTATTACTCTATTACTACTGTACTACTACAGAGCATACTATTACTTTATTACTACTGTACCACTACAGAGCATACTATTACTCTATTACTACTGTACTACTACAGAACATACTATTACTCTATTACTACTGTACTGCTACAGAACAAACCACTACTTTATTTCTACAGTACTACTACAGAGCATACTATTACTATATTTCTACTGTAATATTACAGAGCATATTATTACTATATTTCTACTGTACTACTACAGAGCATACTATTACTATATTTCTACTGTAATATTACAGAGCATACTATTACTATATTTCTACTGTACCACTACAGAGCATACTATTACTCTATTACTACTGCACAAATACAGGGCATACTATTACTATATTTCTACTGTACTACTACAGAGCATACTATTACTATATTTCTACTGTACTACTACAGAGCATACTACTACTATATTAATGCTGTACTACTACAGTGCATACTATTACTATATTTCTACTGTACTACTACTGAACAAACTACTGCTTTATTTCTACTGTACTACTACAGAGCATACTATTACTATATTACTACTGTACTACTACAGAGCATGCTATTACTCTATTACTACTGTACTACTACAGAGCATACTATTACTCTATTACTACTGTACCACTACAGAGCATACTATTACTCTATTACTACTGTACTACTAGAGAGCATACTATTACTCTATTACTACTGTACTACTACAGAGCATACTATTACTCTATTACTACTGTACCACTACAGAGCATACTATTACTCTATTACTACTGTACTACTACAGAACATACTATTACTCTATTACTACTGTACTACTACAGAACAAACTACTACTTTATTTCTACTGTACTACTACAGAGCATACTATTACTCTATTACTACTGTACAACTACAGGGCATACTATTACTATATTTCTACTGTACTACTACAGAGCATACTATTACTCTATTACTACTGTACTGCTACAGAGCATACTACTACTATATTTCTACAGTACTGCTACAGAGCATACTATTACTCTATTACTACTGTACTTCTACAGAGCGTACTTTTACTATATTTCAACTGTACTACAACAGAGCATACTACTACTATATTTCTACTGTACTACTACAGAGCATACTATTACTCTATTACTACTGTACTGCTACAGAGCATACTATTACTCTATTACTACTGTACTACTACAGAGCATACTATTACTCTATTACTACTGTACTTCTACAGAGCATACTACTACTATATTTCTACTGTACTACTACAGAGCATACTATTACTCTATTACTACTGTACTGCTACAGAGCATACTTTTACTCTATTACTACTGTACTGCTACAGAGCATACTACTACTCTATTTCTACTGTACTGCTACAGAGCATACTATTACTCTATTACTACTGTACTTCTACAGAGCATACTACTACTATATTTCTACTGTACTACTACAGAGCATACTATTACTCTATTACTACTGTACTGCTACAGAGCATACTATTACTCTATTACTACTGTACTGCTACAGAGCATACTTTTACTATATTACTACTGTACTACTACAGAGAATACTATTACTCTATTACTACTGTACTACTACAGAGCATACTATTACTCTATTACTACTGTACTACTACAGAGCATACTATTACTATATTTCTACTGTACTACAACAGAGCATACTACTACTATATTTCTACTGTACTACTACAGAACATACTATTACTCTATTACTACTGTACAACTACAGAGCATACTTTTACTTTATTACTACTGTACTACTACAGAGCATACTATTACTCTATTACTACTGTACTACTACAGAGCATAATATTACTCTATTACTACTGTACTGCTACAGAGCATACTATTACTCTATTACTACTGTACAACTACAGGGCATACTATTACTCTATTACTACTGTACTACTACAGAGCATACTATTACTCTATTACTACTGTACTGCTACAGAGCATACTTTTACTATATTTCTACTGTACTACAACAGAGCATACTATTACTACTGTACTACTACAGATCATACTATTATTATATTTCTACTGTACTACTACAGAGCATACTATTACTCTATTACTACTGTACTACTACAGAGCATAATATTACTATATTACTACTGTACTACTAAAGAGCATACTTTTACTATATTACTACTGTACTACTACAGAGAATACTATTACTCTATTACTACTGTACTACTACAGAGCATACTATTACTCTATTACTACTGTACTACTACAGGGCATACTATTACTATATTTCTATTGTACTACTACAGAGCATACTATTACTATATTTCAATTGTACTACTACAGGGCATACTATTACTATATTTCTATTGTACTACTACAGGGCATACTTTTACTCTATTACTACTGTACTACTACAGAGCATACTATTACTCTATTACTACTGTACAACTACAGGGCATACTATTACTATATTTCTACTGTACTACTACAGAGCATACTATTACTCTATTACTACTGTACTGCTACAGAGCATACTTTTACTATATTTCTACTGTACTACAACAGAGCATACTATTACTCTATTACTACTGTACTACTACAGAGCATAATATTACTATATTACTACTGTACTACTAAAGAGCATACTTTTACTATATTACTACTGTACTACTACAGAGAATACTATTACTCTATTACTACTGTACTACTACAGAGCATACTACTACTCTATTACTACTGTACTACTACAGGGCATACTATTACTATATTTCTATTGTACTACTACAGAGCATACTATTACTATATTTCTATTGTACTACTACAGGGCATACTATTACTATATTTCTATTGTACTACTACAGGGCATACTATTACTATATTTCTATTGTACTACTACAGAGCATACTATTACTCTATTACTACTGTACTACTACAGGGCATACTATTACTATATTTCTATTGTACTACTACAGAGCATACTATTACTCTATTACTACTGTACTACTACAGGGCATACTATTACTATATTTCTATTGTACTACTACAGAGCATACTATTACTCTATTACTACTGTACTGCTACAGAGCATACTTTTACTATATTTCTACTGTACTACAACAGAGCATACTATTACTCTATTACTACTGTACTACTACAGAGCATAATATTACTATATTACTACTGTACTACTAAAGAGCATACTTTTACTATATTACTACTGTACTACTACAGAGAATACTATTACTCTATTACTACTGTACTACTACAGAGCATACTATTACTCTATTACTACTGTACTACTACAGGGCATACTATTACTATATTTCTATTGTACTACTACAGAGCATACTATTACTATATTTCTATTGTACTACTACAGGGCATACTATTACTATATTTCTATTGTACTACTACAGTGCATACTATTACTCTATTACTACTGTACTACTACAGAGCATACTATTACTCTATTACTACTGTACTACTACAGGGCATACTATTACTATATTTCTATTGTACTACTACAGAGCATACTATTACTATATTTCTATTGTACTACTACAGGGCATACTATTACTATATTTCTATTGTACTACTACGGAGCATACTATTACTCTATTACTACTGTACTACTACAGGGCATACTATTACTATATTTCTATTGTACTACTACAGAGCATACTATTACTACTGTACTACTACAGATCATACTATTACTCTATTACTACTGTACTACTACAGGGCATACTATTACTCTATTTCTATTGTACTACTACAGAGCATACTATTACTCTATTACTACTGTACTACTACAGAGCATACTATTACTATATTACTACTGTACTACTACAGAGAATACTATTACTCTATTACTACTGTACTGCTACAGAGCATACTTTTACTATATTTCTACTGTACTACTACAGAGAATACTATTACTCTATTACTACTGTACTACTACAGAGCATACTATTACTCTATTACTACTGTACTACTACATGGCATACTTTTACTATATTTCTATTGTACTACTACAGAGCATACTATTACTCTATTACTACTGTACTACTACAGAGCATACTATTACTATATTTCTATTGTACTACTACAGAGCATACTATTACTCTATTACTACTGTACTACTATAGGTCATATTATTACTATATTACTACTGTACTACTACAGAGAATACTATTACTCTATTACTACTGTACTGCTACAGAGCATACTTTTACTATGTTTCTACTGTACTACTACAGAGAATACTATTACTCTATTACTACTGTACTACTACAGAGCATACTATTACTCTATTACTACTGTACTACTACAGGGCATACTATTACTCTATTACTACTGTACTACTACAGAGCATACTTTTACTATATTTCTATTGTACTACTACAGAGCATACTACTACTATATTACTACTGTACTACTACAGAGCATACTATTACTCTATTACTACTGTACTACTACAGAGCATACTATTACTCTATTACTACTGTACTACTACAGAGCATACTATTACTCTATTACTACTGTACTACTACAGAGCATACTATTACTATATTTCTATTGTACTACTACAGAGAATACTATTACTCTATTACTACTGTACTACTACAGAGAATACTATTACTCTATTAATACTGTACTGCTACAGAGCATACTTTTACTATATTTCTACTGTACTACTACAGAGCATACTACTACTATATTAATACTGTACTGCTACAGAGAATACTATTACTCTATTACTACTGTACTTCTATCGGGCATACTATTACTATATTTCTACTGTACTACTACAGAGCATACTATTACTATATTTCTACTGTACTACTACAGAACAAACTACTACTTTATTTCTACTGTACTACTACAGAGCATACTATTACTCTATTACTACTGTATGCTACAGAGCATACTATTACTCTATTACTACTGTACTACTACAGAGCATACTACTACTATATTAATACTGTACAACTACAGAGCATACTATTACTCTATTACTACTGTACTACTACAGAACATACTATTACTATATTACTACTGTACTACTACAGGACATACTACTACTATATTTCTGCTGTACTACTAAAGAGCATACTACTACTATATTAATACTGTACTACTACAGAGCATACTATTACTATATTTCTACTGTACTACTACAGAGCATACTATTACTTTATTTCTACTGTACTACTACAGAGCATACTACTACTATATTAATACTGTACTGCTACAGAGAATACTATTACTCTATTACTACTGTACTTCTATCGGGCATACTATTACTATATTTCTACTGTACTACTACAGAGCATACTATTACTATATTTCTACTGTACTACTACAGAACAAACTACTACTTTATTTCTACTGTACTACTACAGAGCATACTATTACTATATTACTACTGTACTACTACAGAGCATGCTATTACTCTATTACTACTGTACTACTACAGAGCATACTATTACTCTAATACTACTGTACTACTTCAGAGCATACTATTACTATATTTCTACTGTACTACTACAGAACATACTACTGCTATATTAATACTGTACTACTACAGAGCATACTATTACTATATTACTACTGTACTACTACAGAGCATACTATTACTATAATTCTACTGTACTACTACAGAGCATACTATTACTCTATTACTACTGTACTACTACAGAGCATACTATTACTCTATTACTACTGTACTACTACAGGGCATACTATTACTCTATTACTACTGTACTACTACAGAGCATACTTTTACTATATTTCTATTGTACTACTACAGAGCATACTACTACTATATTACTACTGTACTACTACAGAGCATACTATTACTCTATTACTACTGTACTACTACAGAGCATACTATTACTCTATTACTACTGTACTACTACAGAGCATACTATTACTCTATTACTACTGTACTACTACAGAGCATACTATTACTATATTTCTATTGTACTACTACAGAGAATACTATTACTCTATTACTACTGTACTACTACAGAGAATACTATTACTCTATTAATACTGTACTGCTACAGAGCATACTTTTACTATATTTCTACTGTACTACAACAGAGCATACTATTACTCTATTACTACTGTACTGCTACAGAGCATACTTTTACTATATTTCTACTGTACTACTACAGAGCATACTATTACTATATTTCTACTGTACTACTACAGAGCATACTATTACTCTATTACTACTGTACTGCTACAGAGCATACTTTTGCTATATTTCTACTGTACTACTACAGAGCATACTATTACTCTATTACTACTGTACTACTACAGAGCATACTATTACTCTATTACTACTGTACTACTACAGAGCATAATATTACTCTATTACTACTGTACTACTACAGAGCATACTATTTCTATATTTCTACTGTACTACTACAGAGCATACTATTACTCTATTACTACTGTACTACTACAGAGCATACTATTACTCTATTACTACTGTACAACTACAGGGCATACTATTACTATATTTCTACTGTACTACTACAGAGCATACTATTACTCTATTACTACTGTACTGCTACAGAGCATACTATTACTATATTTCTACTGTACTGCTACAGAGCATACTATTACTCTATTACTACTGTACTGCTACAGAGAATACTATTACTCTATTACTACTGTACTGCTACAGAGCATACTTTTACTATATTTCTACTGTACTACTACAGAGCATACTACTACTATATTAATACTGTACAACTACAGAGCATACAATTACTATATTTCTACTGTACTACTACAGCGCATACTATTACTCTATTACTACTGTACTACTACAGAGCATACTATTACTCTATTACTACTGTACTGCTACAGAGCATACTATTACGCTATTACTACTGTACTACTACAGGGAATACTATTACTATATTTCTACTGTACTACTACAGAACATACTACTGCTATATTAATACTGTACTACTACAGAGCATACTATTACTATATTACTACTGTACTACTACAGGACATACTATTACTATATTTCTGCTGTATTACTAAAGAGCATACTACTACTATATTAATACTGTAATACTACAGAGCATACTACTACTATATTAATACTGTACTACTACAGAGCATACTATTACTCTATTACTACTGTACTACTACAGAACATACTATTACTCTATTACTACTGTACTACTACAGAGCATACTATTATTATATTTCTACTGTAATATTACAGAGCATATTATGACTATATTTCTACTGTACTACTACAGAGAATACTGTTACTATATTACTACTGTACTACTACAGAGCATACTATAACTCAATTACTACTGTACTGCTACAGAGCATACTTTTACTCTATTACTACTGTACTACTACAGGGAATACTATTACTATATTTCTACTGTACTACTACAGAGCATACTACTACTATATTAATACTGTACTGCTACAGAGAATACTATTACTCTATTACTACTGTACTTCTACAGGGCATACTATTATTATATTTCTACTGTACTACTACAGAGCATACTACTTCTATATTAATACTGTACTACTACAGTGCATACTATTACTATATTTCTACTGTACTACTACTGAACAAACTACTACTTTATTTCTACTGTACTACTACAGAGCATACTATTACTATATTAATATTGTACTACTACAGAGCATGCTATTACTCTATTACTACTGTACTACTACAGAGCATACTATTACTCTATTACTACTGTACCACTACAGAGCATACTATTACTCTATTACTACTGTACTACTACAGAACATACTATTACTCTATTACTACTGTACTGCTACAGAACAAACCACTACTTTATTTCTACAGTACTACTACAGAGCATACTATTACTATATTACTACTGTACTACTATAGAGCATACTACTACTATATTAATACTAAACAACTTCAGAGCATACTATTACTCTATTACTACTGTACTACTACAGAGCATACTATTACTATATTACTACTGTACCACTACAGAGCATACTATTACTCTATTACTACTGTACAACTACAGGACATACTACTCCTATATTTCTGCTGTACTACTACAGAGCATACTATTACTATATTTCTACTGTACTACTACAGAGCATACTATTACTCTATTACTACTGTACAACTACAGGGCATACTATTACTATATTTCTACTGTACTACTACAGAGCATACTATTACTCTATTACTACTG
Organism: Taudactylus pleione; assembly: GCA_031769625.1. Lineage (NCBI taxonomy): Eukaryota > Metazoa > Chordata > Amphibia > Anura > Myobatrachidae > Taudactylus > Taudactylus pleione. The sequence continues at coordinate 15,923 of JAUIMM010001302.1, read as the reverse complement.
TACTGCTACAGAGCATACTACTACTAAATTTCTACTGTACTGCTACAGAGCATACTATTACTCTATTACTACTGTACTACTACAGGGCATACTATTACTCTATTACTACTGTACTACTACAGAGCATACTATTACTCTATTACTACTGTACTACTACAGAGAATACTATTACTATATTTCTACTGTACTACTACAGAGCATACTATTACTCTATTACTACTGTACTACTACAGAGCATACTACTACTATATTAATACTGTACAACTACAGGGCATACTATTACTATATTTCTACTGTACTACTACAGAGCATACTATTACTCTATTACTACTGTACTGCTACAGAGCATACTATTACTATATTTCTACTGTACTTCTACAGAGCATACTATTACTATATTTCTACTGTACTACTACAGAGCACACTATTACTCTATTACTACTGTATTGCTACAGAGCATACTATTACTCTATTACTACTGTACTACTACAGAGCATACTACTACTATATTAATACTGTACAACTACAGTGCATACTATTACTCTATTACTACTGTACTACTACAGAACATACTATTACTATATTACTACTGTACTACTACAGGACATACTACTACTATATTTCTGCTGTACTACTAAAGAGCATACTACTACTATATTAATACTGTACTACTACAGAGCATACTATTACTATATTTCTACTGTACTACTACAGAGCATACTATTACTTTATTTCTACTGTACTACTACAGAGCATACTACTACTATATTAATACTGTACTGCTACAGAGAATACTATTACTCTATTACTTCTGTACTTCTATCGGGCATACTATTACTATATTTCTACTGTACTACTACAGAGCATACTATTACTATATTTCTACTGTACTACTACAGAACAAACTACTACTTTATTTCTACTGTACTACTACAGAGCATACTATTACTATATTACTACTGTACTACTACAGAGCATGCTATTACTCTATTACTACTGTACTACTACAGAGCATACTATTACTCTAATACTACTGTACTACTACAGAGCATACTATTACTATATTTCTACTGTACTACTACAGAACATACTACTGCTATATTAATACTGTACTACTACAGAGCATACTATTACTATATTACTACTGTACTACTACAGGACATACTATTACTATATTTCTACTGTACTACTACAGAGCATACTACTACTATATTAATACTATACTACTACAGAGCATACTATTTCTATATTTCTACTGTACTACTACAGAGCATACTATTACTTTATTTCTACTGTACTACTACAGAGCATAATACTACTAGATTAATACTGTACTGCTACAGAGAATACTATTACTGTATTACTACTGTACTTCTACCGGGCATACTATTACTATATTTCTACTGTACTACTACAGAGCATACTACTACTATATTAATACTGTACTACTACAGAGCATACAATTACTATATTTCTACTGTACTACTACAGCGCATACTATTACTCTATTACTACTGTACTACTACAGAGCATACTATTACTCTATTACTACTGTACTGCTACAGAGCATACTATTACGCTATTACTACTGTACTACTACAGGGAATACTATTACTATATTTCTACTGTACTACTACAGAACATACTACTGCTATATTAATACTGTACTACTACAGAGCATACTATTACTCTATTACTACTGTACTACTACAGAGCATACTATTATTATATTTCTACTGTAATATTACAGAGCATATTATGACTATATTTCTACTGTACTACTACAGAGAATACTGTTACTATATTACTACTGTACTACTACAGAGCATACTATAACTCAATTACTACTGTACTGATACAGAGCATACATTTACTCTATTACTACTGTACTACTACAGAGAATACTATTACTATATTTCTACTGTACTACTACAGAACATACTATTACTTTATTTCTACTGTACTACTACAGAGCATACTAATACTATATTAATACTGTACTGCTACAGAGAATACTATTACTCTATTACTACTGTACTTCTACAGGGCATACTATTATTATATTTCTACTGTACTACTACAGAGCATACTACTACTATATTAATACTGTACTACTACAGTGCATACTATTACTATATTTCTACTGTACTACTACTGAACAAACTACTACTTTATTTCTACTGTACTACTACAGAGCATACTATTACTATATTACTACTGTACTACTACAGAGCATGCTATTACTCTATTAATACTGTACTACTACAGAGCATACTATTACTCTATTACTACTGTACCACTACAGAGCCTACTATTACTCTATTACTACTGTACTACTACAGAACATACAATTACTCTATTACTACTGTACTGCTACAGAACAAACCACTACTTTATTTCTACAGTACTACTACAGAGCATACTATTACTATATTTCTACTGTAATATTACAGAGCATATTATTACTATATTTCTACTGTACTACTACAGAGCATACTATTACTATATTTCTACTGTAATATTACAGAGCATACTATTACTATATTTCTACTGTACTACTACAGAGCATACTATTACTCTATTACTACTGCACAAATACAGGGCATACTATTACTATATTTCTACTGTACTACTACAGAGCATACTATTACTCTATTACTACTGTACTGCTACAGAGCATACTACTACTATATTTCTACTGTACTACTACAGAGCATACTATTACTATATTTGTACTGTACTACTACAGAGCATACTACTACTATATTAATACTGTACTACTACAGTGCATACTATTACTATATTTCTACTGTACTACTACTGAACAAAGTACTACTTTATTTCTACTGTACTACTACAGAGCATACTATTACTATATTACTACTGTACTACTACAGAGCATGCTATTACTCTATTACTACTGTACTACTACAGAGCATACTATTACTCTATTACTACTGTACCACTACAGAGCATATTATTACTATATTTCTACTGTACTACTACAGAGCATACTATTACTCTATTACTACTGTACAACTACAGGGCATACTATTACTATATTTCTACTGTACTACTACAGAGCATACTATTACTCTATTACTTCTGTACTGCTACAGAGCATACTACTACTATATTTCTACTGTACTGCTACAGAGCATACTATTACTCTATTACTACTGTAGTTCTACAGGGCATACTATTACTATATTTCTACAGTACTACTACAGAGCATACTATTACTCTATTACTACTGTACTACTACAGAGCATACTATTACTATATTTCTACTGTACTACTACAGAGCATACTATTACTTTATTTCTACTGTACTACACAGCATACTACTACTATATTAATACTGTACTGCTACAGAGAATACTATTACTCTATTACTACTGTACTTCTACAGGGCATACTATTACTATATTTCTACTGTACTACTACAGAGCATACTACTTCTATATTAATACTGTACTACTACAGTGCATACTATGACTATATTTCTACTGTACTACTACTGAACAAACTACTACTTTATTTCTACTGTACTACTACAGAGCATACTATTACTATATTACTACTGTACTACTACAGAGCATGCTATTACTCTATTACTACTGTACAACTACAGAGCATACTATTACTATATTTCTACTGTACTACTACAGAGCATACTACTACTATATTTCTACTGTACTACTACAGAGCATACTATTACTATATTTCTACTGTACTACTACAGAGCATACTACTACTATATTAATAATGTACTACTACAGAGCATACTACTACTATATTAATACTGTACTACTACTGAACAAACTACTACTTTATTTCTACTGTACTACTACAGAGCATACTATTACTATATTTCTACTGTACTACTACAGAGCATACTATTACTATATTTGTACTGTACTACTACAGAGCATACTACTACTATATTAATACTGTACTACTACAGAGCATACTACTACTATATTAATACTGTACTACTACAGAGCATACTACTATTATATTAATACTGTAATACTACAGAGCATACTATTACTCTATTTCTACTGTACTACTACAGAGCATAATATTACTATATTTCTACTGTACTACTACAGAGCATACTTTTACTCAATTACTACTGTACAACTACAGAGCATACTATTACTATATTTCTGCTGTACTACTACAGAGCATACTATTACTCTATTACTACTGTACTGCTACAGAGCATACTTTTACTATATTTCTACTGTACTACTACAGAGCATACTACTACTATATTAATACTGTACTACTACAGTGCATACTATTACTATATTTCTACTGTACTACTACAGCGCATACTATTACTCTATTACTACTGTACTACTACAGAGCATAATATTACTCTATTACTACTGTACTACTACAGAGCATACTATTACTCTATTACTACTGTACTGCTACAGAGCATACTACTACATTATTACTGTACTACTACAGGGAATACTATTACTATATTTCTACTGTACTACTACAGAACATACTACTACTATATTAATACTGTACTACTACAGAGCATACTATTACTATATTACTACTGTACTACTACAGGACATACTACTACTATATTTCTGCTGTACTACTAAAGAGCATACTAATACTATATTAATACTGTACTACTACAGAGCATACTATTACTATATTTCTACTGTACTGCTACAGAGCATACTATTACTTTATTTCTACTGTACTACTACAGAGCATACTACTATATTAATACTGTACTGCTACAGAGAATACTATTACTCTATTACTACTGTACTTCTACCGGGCATACTATTACTATATTTCTACTGTACTACTACAGAGCATACTATTACTATATTTCTACTGTACTACTACAGAACAAACTACTACTTTATTTCTACTGTACTACTACAGAGCATACTATTACTATATTACTACTGTACTACTACAGAGCATGCTATTACTCTATTACTACTGTACTACTACAGAGCATACTATTACTCTAATACTACTGTACTACTACAGAGCATACTATTACTCTATTACTACTGTACTGCTACAGAGCATACTATTACTACTGTACTACTACAGATCATACTATTATTATATTTCTACTGTAATATTACAGAGCATATTATTACTATATTTCTACTGTACTACTACAGAGCATATTATTACTATATTACTACTTTACTACTACAGAGCATACTATAACTCAATTACTACTGTACTGCTACAGAGCATACTTTTACTCTATTACTACTGTACTACTACAGGGAATACTATTACTATATTTCTACTGTACTACTACAGAACATACTACTGCTATATTAATACTGTACTGCTACAGAGCATACTATTACTATATTACTACTGTACTACTACAGGACATACTATTACTATATTTCTGCTGTACTACTAAAGAGCATACTACTACTATATTAATACTGTACTACTACAGAGCATACTATTACTATATTACTACTGTACTACTACAGAGCATATTATTACTATATTACTACTGTACTACTACAGGACATACTATTACTATATTTCTGCTGTACTACTAAAGAGCATACTACTACTATATTAATACTGTACTACTACAGAGCATACTATTACTATATTTCTACTGTACTACTACAGAGCATACTTTTACTCTATTACTACTGTACTACTACAGGGAATACTATTACTATATTTCTACTGTACTACTACAGAACATACTACTGCTATATTAATACTGTACTACTACAGAGCATAATATTACTATATTACTACTGTACTACTACAGAGCATACTATTACTATATTACTACTGTACTACTACAGGACATACTATTACTATATTTCTGCTGTACTACTAAAGAGCATACTACTACTATATTAATACTGTACTACTACAGAGCATACTATTACTTTATTTCTACTGTACTACTACAGAGCATACTACTACTATATTAATACTGTACTGCTACAGAGAATACTATTACTCTATTACTACTGTACTTCTACAGGGCATACTATTACTATATTTCTACTGTACTACTACAGAACATACTACTTCTATATTAATATTGTACTACTACAGAGCATACTATTACTATATTTCTGCTGTACTACTACAGAACAAACTACTACTTTACTTCTACTGTACTACTACAGAGCATACTATTACTATATTACTACTGTACTACTACAGAGCATGCTATTACTCTATTACTACTGTACTACTACAGAGCATACTATTACTCTATTACTACTGTACCACTACAGAGCATACTATTACTCTATTACTACTGTACTACTACAGAGCATGGTATTACTCTATTAATACTGTACTACTACAGAGCATACTATTACTCTATTACTACTGTACTACTACAGAGCATACTATTCCTCTATTACTACTGTACTGCTACAGAGCATACTATTACTACTGTACTACTACAGAGCATACTATTACTATATTACTACTGTACTACTACAGAGCATACTATTACTTTATTTCTACTGTACTACTACAGAGCATACTACTATATTAATACTGTACTGCTACAGAGAATACTATTACTCTATTACTACTGTACTTCTACCGGGCATACTATTACTATATTTCTACTGTACTACTACAGAGCATACTACTTCTATATTAATATTGTACTACTACAGAGCATACTATTACTATATTTCTGCTGTACTACTACAGAACAAACTACTACTTTACTTCTACTGTACTACTACAGAGCATACTATTACTATATTACTACTGTACTACTACAGAGCATGCTATTACTCTATTACTACTGTACTACTACAGAGCATACTATTACTCTATTACTACTGTACCACTACAGAGCATACTATTACTCTATTACTACTGTACTACTACAGAGCATGGTATTACTCTATTAATACTGTACTACTACAGAGCATACTATTACTCTATTACTACTGTACTACTACAGAGCATACTATTCCTCTATTACTACTGTACTGCTACAGAGCATACTATTACTACTGTACTACTACAGAGCATACTATTACTATATTACTACTGTACTACTACAGAGCATACTATTACTTTATTTCTACTGTACTACTACAGAGCATACTACTATATTAATACTGTACTGCTACAGAGAATACTATTACTCTATTACTACTGTACTTCTACCGGGCATACTATTACTATATTTCTACTGTACTACTACAGAGCATACTATTACTATATTTCTACTGTACTACTACAGAACAAACTACTACTTTATTTCTACTGTACTACTACAGAGCATACTATTACTATATTACTACTGTACTACTACAGAGCATGCTATTACTCTATTACTACTGTACTACTACAGAGCATACTATTACTCTAATACTACTGTACTACTACAGTGCATACTATTACTCTATTACTACTGTACTGCTACAGAGCATACTATTACTACTGTACTACTACAGATCATACTATTATTATATTTCTACTGTAATATTACAGAGCATATTATTACTATATTTCTACTGTACTACTACAGAGCATATTATTACTATATTACTACTGTACTACTACAGAGCATACTATAACTCAATTACTACTGTACTTCTACAGAGCATACTTTTACTCTATTACTACTGTACTACTACAGGGAATACTATTACTATATTTCTACTGTACTACTACAGAACATACTACTGCTATATTAATACTGTACTGCTACAGAGCATACTATTACTATATTACTACTGTACTACTACAGGACATACTATTACTATATTTCTGCTGTACTACTAAAGAGCATACTACTACTATATTAATACTGTACTACTACAGAGCATACTATTACTATATTACTACTGTACTACTACAGAGCATACTATTACTATATTACTACTGTACTACTACAGGACATACTATTACTATATTTCTGCTGTACTACTAAAGAGCATACTACTACTATATTAATACTGTACTACTACAGAGCATACTATTACTATATTTCTACTGTACTACTACAGAGCATACTTTTACTCTATTACTACTGTACTACTACAGGGAATACTATTACTATATTTCTACTGTACTACTACAGAAAATACTACTGCTATATTAATACTGTACTACTACAGAGCATAATATTACTATATTACTACTGTACTACTACAGAGCATACTATTACTATATTACTACTGTACTACTACAGGACATACTATTACTATATTTCTGCTGTACTACTAAAGAGCATACTACTACTATATTAATACTGTACTACTACAGAGCATACTATTACTTTATTTCTACTGTACTACTACAGAGCATACTACTACTATATTAATACTGTACTGCTACAGAGAATACTATTACTCTATTACTACTGTACTTCTACAGGGCATACTATTACTATATTTCTACTGTACTACTACAGAACATACTACTTCTATATTAATATTGTACTACTACAGAGCATACTATTACTATATTTCTGCTGTACTACTACAGAACAAACTACTACTTTACTTCTACTGTACTACTACAGAGCATACTATTACTATATTACTACTGTACTACTACAGAGCATGCTATTACTCTATTACTACTGTACTACTACAGAGCATACTATTACTCTATTACTACTGTACCACTACAGAGCATACTATTACTCTATTACTACTGTACTACTACAGAGCATGGTATTACTCTATTAATACTGTACTACTACAGAGCATACTATTACTCTATTACTACTGTACTACTACAGAGCATACTATTCCTCTATTACTACTGTACTGCTACAGAGCATACTATTACTACTGTACTACTACAGAGCATACTATTACTATATTACTACTGTACTACTACAGAGCATACTATTACTTTATTTCTACTGTACTACTACAGAGCATACTACTATATTAATACTGTACTGCTACAGAGAATACTATTACTCTATTACTACTGTACTTCTACCGGGCATACTATTACTATATTTCTACTGTACTACTACAGAGCATACTATTACTATATTTCTACTGTACTACTACAGAACAAACTACTACTTTATTTCTACTGTACTACTACAGAGCATACTATTACTATATTACTACTGTACTACTACAGAGCATGCTATTACTCTATTACTACTGTACTACTACAGAGCATACTATTACTCTAATACTACTGTACTACTACAGAGCATACTATTACTCTATTACTACTGTACTGCTACAGAGCATACTATTACTACTGTACTACTACAGATCATACTATTATTATATTTCTACTGTAATATTACAGAGCATATTATTACTATATTTCTACTGTACTACTACAGAGCATATTATTACTATATTACTACTGTACTACTACAGAGCATACTATAACTCAATTACTACTGTACTTCTACAGAGCATACTTTTACTCTATTACTACTGTACTACTACAGGGAATACTATTACTATATTTCTACTGTACTACTACAGAACATACTACTGCTATATTAATACTGTACTGCTACAGAGCATACTATTACTATATTACTACTGTACTACTACAGGACATACTATTACTATATTTCTGCTGTACTACTAAAGAGCATACTACTACTATATTAATACTGTACTACTACAGAGCATACTATTACTATATTACTACTGTACTACTACAGAGCATACTATTACTATATTACTACTGTACTACTACAGGACATACTATTACTATATTTCTGCTGTACTACTAAAGAGCATACTACTACTATATTAATACTGTACTACTACAGAGCATACTATTACTATATTTCTACTGTACTACTACAGAGCATACTTTTACTCTATTACTACTGTACTACTACAGGGAATACTATTACTATATTTCTACTGTACTACTACAGAACATACTACTGCTATATTAATACTGTACTACTACAGAGCATAATATTACTATATTACTACTGTACTACTACAGAGCATACTATTACTATATTACTACTGTACTACTACAGGACATACTATTACTATATTTCTGCTGTACTACTAAAGAGCATACTACTACTATATTAATACTGTACTACTACAGAGCATACTATTACTTTATTTCTACTGTACTACTACAGAGCATACTACTACTATATTAATACTGTACTGCTACAGAGAATACTATTACTCTATTACTTCTGTACTTCTACAGGGCATACTATTACTATATTTCTACTGTACTACTACAGAACATACTACTTCTATATTAATATTGTACTACTACAGAGCATACTATTACTATATTTCTGCTGTACTACTACAGAACAAACTACTATTTTACTTCTACTGTACTACTACAGAGCATACTATTACTATATTACTACTGTACTACTACAGAGCATGCTATTACTCTATTACTACTGTACTACTACAGAGCATACTATTACTCTATTACTACTGTACCACTACAGAGCATACTATTACTCTATTACTACTGTACTACTACAGAGCATGGTATTACTCTATTAATACTGTACTACTACAGAGCATACTATTACTCTATTACTACTGTACTACTACAGAGCATACTATTCCTCTATTACTACTGTACTGCTACAGAGCATACTATTACTACTGTACTACTACAGAGCATACTATTACTATATTACTACTGTACTACTACAGAGCATACTATTACTCTATTACTACTGTACTACTACAGAGCATACTATTACTCTATTACTACTGTACTGCTACAGAGCATACTATTACTACTGTACTACTACAGAGCATACTATTACTATATTTCTACTGTAATATTACAGAGCATATTATTACTATATTTCTACTGTACTACTACAGAGCATACTGTTACTCTATTACTACTGTACTACTACAGAGCATACTATAACCCAATTACTACTGTACTGCTACAGAGCATACTTTTACTCTATTACTACTGTACAACTACAGGGCATACTATTACTAAATTTCTACTGTACTACTACAGAGCATACTACTACTATATTAATACTATAATACTACAGAGCATACTATTACTATATTTCTACTGTACTACTACAGAGCATACTATTATTCTATTACTACAGTACTGCTACAGAGCATACTACTACTATATTAATACTGTACTACTACAGAGCATACAATTACTATATTTCTACTGTACTACTACAGAGCATACTATTACTCTATTACTATTGTACTGCTACAGAGCATAATATTACTCTATTACTACTGTACTACTACAGGGCATACTATTACCATATTCTACTGAACTACTACAGAGTATACTACTACTGTATTAATTCTGTACTGCTACAGAGCATACTATTACTATATTTCTTCTGTACTACTAAAGAGCATACAACTACTATATTAATACTGTACTACTACAGGGCATACTATTACTATATTTCAACTGTACTACTACAGAGCATACTATTACTATATTTCTACTGTACTACTACAGAGCATACTACTACTATATTAATACTGTACTGCTACAGAGAATACTATTACTCTATTACTACTGTACTTCTATCGGGCATACTATTACTATATTTCTACTGTACTACTACAGAGCATACTATTACTATATTTCTACTGTACTACTACAGAACAAACTACTACTTTATTTCTACTGTACTACTACAGAGCATACTATTACTATATTACTACTGTACTACTACAGAGCATGCTATTACTCTATTACTACTGTACTACTACAGAGCATACTATTACTCTAATACTACTGTACTACTTCAGAGCATACTATTACTATATTTCTACTGTACTACTACAGAACATACTACTGCTATATTAATACTGTACTACTACAGAGCATACTATTACTATATTACTACTGTACTACTACAGAGCATACTATTACTATAATTCTACTGTACTACTACAGAGCATACTATTACTCTATTACTACTGTACTACTACAGAGCATACTATTACTCTATTACTACTGTACTACTACAGGGCATACTATTACTCTATTACTACTGTACTACTACAGAGCATACTTTTACTATATTTCTATTGTACTACTACAGAGCATACTACTACTATATTACTACTGTACTACTACAGAGCATACTATTACTCTATTACTACTGTACTACTACAGAGCATACTATTACTCTATTACTACTGTACTACTACAGAGCATACTATTACTCTATTACTACTGTACTACTACAGAGCATACTATTACTATATTTCTATTGTACTACTACAGAGAATACTATTACTCTATTACTACTGTACTACTACAGAGAATACTATTACTCTATTAATACTGTACTGCTACAGAGCATACTTTTACTATATTTCTACTGTACTACAACAGAGCATACTATTACTCTATTACTACTGTACTGCTACAGAGCATACTTGTACTATATTTCTACTGTACTACTACAGAGCATACTATTACTATATTTCTACTGTACTACTACAGAGCATACTATTACTCTATTACTACTGTACTGCTACAGAGCATACTTTTACTATATTTCTACTGTACTACTACAGAGCATACTATTACTCTATTACTACTGTACTACTACAGAGCATACTATTACTCTATTACTACTGTACTACTACAGAGCATAATATTACTCTATTACTACTGTACTACTACAGAGCATACTATTTCTATATTTCTACTGTACTACTACAGAGCATACTATTACTCTATTACTACTGTACTACTACAGAGCATACTATTACTCTATTACTACTGTACAACTACAGGGCATACTATTACTATATTTCTACTGTACTACTACAGAGCATACTATTACTCTATTACTACTGTACTGCTACAGAGCATACTATTACTATATTTCTACTGTACTGCTACAGAGCATACTATTACTCTATTACTACTGTACTGCTACAGAGAATACTATTACTCTATTACTACTGTACTGCTACAGAGCATACTTTTACTATATTTCTACTGTACTACTACAGAGCATACTACTACTATATTAATACTGTACAACTACAGAGCATACAATTACTATATTTCTACTGTACTACTACAGCGCATACTATTACTCTATTACTACTGTACTACTACAGAGCATACTATTACTCTATTACTACTGTACTGCTACAGAGCATACTATTACGCTATTACTACTGTACTACTACAGGGAATACTATTACTATATTTCTACTGTACTACTACAGAACATACTACTGCTATATTAATACTGTACTACTACAGAGCATACTATTACTATATTACTACTGTACTACTACAGGACATACTATTACTATATTTCTGCTGTATTACTAAAGAGCATACTACTACTATATTAATACTGTAATACTACAGAGCATACTACTACTATATTAATACTGTACTACTACAGAGCATACTATTACTCTATTACTACTGTACTACTACAGAACATACTATTACTCTATTACTACTGTACTACTACAGAGCATACTATTATTATATTTCTACTGTAATATTACAGAGCATATTATGACTATATTTCTACTGTACTACTACAGAGAATACTGTTACTATATTACTACTGTACTACTACAGAGCATACTATAACTCAATTACTACTGTACTGCTACAGAGCATACTTTTACTCTATTACTACTGTACTACTACAGGGAATACTATTACTATATTTCTACTGTACTACTACAGAGCATACTACTACTATATTAATACTGTACTGCTACAGAGAATACTATTACTCTATTACTACTGTACTTCTACAGGGCATACTATTATTATATTTCTACTGTACTACTACAGAGCATACTACTACTATATTAATACTGTACTACTACAGTGCATACTATTACTATATTTCTACTGTACTACTACTGAACAAACTACTACTTTATTTCTACTGTACTACTACAGAGCATACTATTACTATATTAATATTGTACTACTACAGAGCATGCTATTACTCTATTACTACTGTACTACTACAGAGCATACTATTACTATATTACTACTGTACCACTACAGAGCATACTATTACTCTATTACTACTGTACTACTACAGAACATACTATTACTCTATTACTACTGTACTGCTACAGAACAAACCACTACTTTATTTCTACAGTACTACTACAGAGCATACTATTACTATATTACTACTGTACTACTATAGAGCATACTACTACTATATTAATACTAAACAACTTCAGAGCATACTATTACTCTATTACTACTGTACTACTACAGAGCATACTATTACTATATTACTACTGTACCACTACAGAGCATACTATTACTCTATTACTACTGTACAACTACAGGACATACTACTCCTATATTTCTGCTGTACTACTACAGAGCATACTATTACTATATTTCTACTGTACTACTACAGAGCATACTATTACTGTATTACTACTGTACTTCTACCGGGCATACTATTACTATATTTCTACTGTACTACTACAGAGCATACTACTACTATATTAATACTGTACTACTACAGAGCATACAATTACTATATTTCTACTGTACTACTACAGCGCATACTATTACGCTATTACTACTGTACTACTACAGGGAATACTATTACTATATTTCTACTGTACTACTACAGAACATACTACTGCTATATTAATACTGTACTACTACAGAGAATACTGTTACTATATTACTACTGTACTACTACAGAGCATACTATAACTCAATTACTACTGTACTGATACAGAGCATACATTTACTCTATTACTACTGTACTACTACAGAGAATACTATTACTATATTTCTACTGTACTACTACAGAACATACTATTACTTTATTTCTACTGTACTACTACAGAGCATACTACTACTATATTAATACTGTACTGCTACAGAGAATACTATTACTCTATTACTACTGTACTTCTACAGGGCATACTATTATTATATTTCTACTGTACTACTACAGAGCATACTACTACTATATTAATACTGTACTACTACAGTGCATACTATTACTATATTTCTACTGTACTACTACTGAACAAACTACTACTTTATTTCTACTGTACTACTACAGAGCATACTATTACTATATTACTACTGTACTACTACAGAGCATGCTATTACTCTATTAATACTGTACTACTACAGAGCATACTATTACTCTATTACTACTGTACCACTACAGAGCCTACTATTACTCTATTACTACTGTACTACTACAGAACATACAATTACTCTATTACTACTGTACTGCTACAGAACAAACCACTACTTTATTTCTACAGTACTACTACAGAGCATACTATTACTATATTTCTACTGTAATATTACAGAGCATATTATTACTATATTTCTACTGTACTACTACAGAGCATACTATTACTATATTTCTACTGTAATATTACAGAGCATACTATTACTATATTTCTACTGTACTACTACAGAGCATACTATTACTCTATTACTACTGCACAAATACAGGGCATACTATTACTATATTTCTACTGTACTACTACAGAGCATACTATTACTCTATTACTACTGTACTGCTACAGAGCATACTACTACTATATTTCTACTGTACTACTACAGAGCATACTATTACTATATTTGTACTGTACTACTACAGAGCATACTACTACTATATTAATACTGTACTACTACAGTGCATACTATTACTATATTTCTACTGTACTACTACTGAACAAAGTACTACTTTATTTCTACTGTACTACTACAGAGCATACTATTACTATATTACTACTGTACTACTACAGAGCATGCTATTACTCTATTACTACTGTACTACTACAGAGCATACTATTACTCTATTACTACTGTACCACTACAGAGCATATTATTACTATATTTCTACTGTACTACTACAGAGCATACTATTACTCTATTACTACTGTACAACTACAGGGCATACTATT